>CAUYSK010082828.1:0-61932 GCA_963575035.1 Avahi laniger | reverse complement strand
ATGCCACTAAAGCAACTTATAAAGTAGCTTATATACTCAGGAAAAAAGGGAAGCCATTCATTGATGTAGAAATTGTGAAAGAATGCATTGTCAAAGTTGTAGGATGATAACATTTCAAAGTACAAACAACCGCCTCTTTCAAGGACCACCATAACCAATTGGCAGCATGAATTAGCCTTCAACTTAACAAAATAACTTCATACAATACTTCAAAAGGACAATATATATTATTCAATCACTTTGGATGAATCATCTGATACTACTGACTCAGTACAGGTTTTATACTTTCTTTGGGTCATAACAGAAGATTTTTATTTGCTACAAAAAATATTAACTTTGGGCATTCTTGAGAACAGAACACAGAGAATAAATAGCTTCAAAAACTTTCAGGATAAATGTCATGCAGTTGGTCAGAACTTGGTAAGTTTAGCGAGTATATGTGCAGACGGTACACCTTCCATGACAGGAAACCATGAAGAATTTATTGCACAGATAAAAACATTATTAACAGATCCAGATGCTTTCATTTCTTTTAATTGTATCTTGCATCAGTAAAATCCCTGTGCTAAAGCTACTATTTTAAGTGACACTTTGCAACAAGTTGTAAATATTGTTAACTATATTGATGCAAATGAAACATGGCATCATCAGTTTCATACCATGATAAAATTGAACAGCGAGGTACTCAGTATGGATTTGCCTTATCATTCTAAAGTGCATTGACTATTGAAAGGACAGATGTTAGTCAAAATTTTATCTCTGCAAGAACAGAGAGTTAAATTTTATGAAGAATAGAATCAGCAATGTGAATTATTAAAAGAAGATTTCTATAGAAATGCAGCATTTCTGTGTTATATCATGTCAAATCAAAATGACTTGAATATTTCTTTGCGAGGAAAAATTAAGTGTATATATATATATATATATATATATATATATGATATGTGGCAAAAAAATCCAAGCATTTTGAAAAAAGCTCTTTTTTCAAAACGCTTCTACAAAAGAAAATTTTGGATGAAGATATTCTCCAGTTAGCAAAGGTCATTGATGAGCAGGATGATAAATGTAAATAAGTTGAAGAATACTTTGCTATTATAGACATATTAATTGGAAAATACAATGAAAGGTTCACTGACTTTCAGAATCATGACATCACACTCAAATGAACATTTCAGCCTCACCTAGTTGATATCACCAAGGCACCTAAAGATCTACAGACGGAATTGATTGAGTGCTCAGCAGATGACATTTTAAAGTCATTGTTTGCTAAGAAAGATCCAATCGAAATATGAAAAAAATGCAGTACAATACCCACACTTACAGCAACATGCCCGAAAAATGCTTTCTTGTTTTTCAACCACTCATTGCTGCCAATCTACATTCTCCTACCTAACCCAAATCAAGATGCCCTTTAGGTCACAAATGACTGGTGCCCATTTAGAGGATCAACTTCAATGGCAGACCTCCATGCTGCAACCAAATATTCAAATGCTTTCCAACAAAAAGCAGACTCAACAAAGGCATTAAAAGGTTAATGTTAAAATTAACAAATACTTTTCCTTTTTGAAATTATTAAGTACATAGTAGTTAGATTGTTACAAAATCATGTACATTTTTAAGTATATCTGATTGAAGTTTCTTGAATGTGGCCTTATTTGATTATAGCTAAATTAATGTGACCTTCCAACATGAAAAGGTTCCGCACTCCTAGCCTAGGAGTATAGTAGACTATACCATCTAGGTTTGTGTCAGTACTCTCTAGGATGTTTGCACAAGGATGAAATTGCCTCATTAGGAAGTCGCTCTAGTTGAGTCATTGAGTGAGTGGTGACCGAATACAAAGGCCTAGGATGTTACCATACATTACTATAGACTTGTAAACACTGTAGATTTAATGTTTAAATTTATTTAAAAATGTCTTTCTTTTGTAAATAATAAACTAACTTAATTTACTATAAGAAACTAACTTACTTTACTGTAACTATTTTACTTTATAAACTTTTACATTTTTGTTAACTTTTTGATTCCTTCATAGTAACATTTAGCTTAAAACAAATACACTGTATAGCTATTCAAAATGTTTTTCCTTATATTCTTTTTCTATTAAATAAAGCTTTTTTCTATTTAATTTTTTTTTAATTTTTAAACTTTTTTCTTAATAACTAAGACACACACACATTAGCCTAGGTCTACACAAGGTCAGGATCAGCAATGTCACTGTCTTCCACCTCCACATCTTGTCCCACTGAAAGGTCTTTAGGGGCAGTAACATGCACAGAGCTGTCATCTCCTGTGATGACAATGCCTTTGGAATACCTCCTGAAGGGCTTGCCCAAGGCTTTTTTACAATGAACTTTTTTTTTTTTTAGAAAGTAGAAGGAGTACACTCTAAAACAACAATACAAATTATAGTATAGTACATATATAAATCAGTAACATAGTCATATATTATCATTATACAACTGGCAGTACAATTCATTTATTTACACCAGCATGACTACAAATGTATGAGTAATTTATTGCACTTTGACATTAGCAAGGGTACAATGTCACAAGGTGATAGCAATTTTCATCTCCATCCCCACTATGGAACCACTATCATATATGCAGTCAATGGTTGACTGAAACATCATTATGTAGCACATGACTGTATACGTACAAGTATGTTTTGTATGAGTGTGTTATGCACTTTTCTGAAACACATACAAGTCATATTGGAAATACTATTTTGTATCCATTAGTTTTTCCATTAACAACATTGTAGGCATTTTTAAATATCAGTAATCTTTGAAGTGGGATTTCTATGTCAAAAGATATGTGTAGCTTTACTTTGATGGTTTCTAAACTGCCTTTAAAATGGTTATACCAATTTACACTCTCACCAAGAGTGTGTGAGTCTCTTTTTTCCCAACACCTATACCAAAAAAGAATTATTTCAATCAAATATGCTGACAAAGGTATCTCAGTGTTTCACTTATTTTGTTATAATCATGGCTGGCTATAATTTATACACTTGCCATATTTTTCCTTTCTGTCAGCATTCTCTGCTCATGTCCTTTGACTACTTTGTTCTACAATAATTATAGAAGATAAAATGGACACTTATTATGTGCCAAGCACTGTTTTAAGTAATATGCCAGTATTAACTAATTTATGCTCCATGACAGAAACAGGCATTATTTGAATTTCCATTTAAAAAATGAAAAACAAAATGAAACAAAAACAGGTTAAGCAAAATTGTATATAGGATTATAGAAATATTAATAGATAGAGTCAGGATTTGAATTCAAGTCCAATGTTTGTGTGTTTACCTACTGGGCAATGTTGCCTCTCATGAGGTTGTTATAATATTTCATATTATCTAGGGAATAATTTTTCTATATTAAGAAAATTAAATTGTAAAATTAACATATAAGATAAATATAGTAAGGAAATTAGCTCTCAATTAAATGATCAATATTAATTTCTTTTTCCCTTTTTTTACTTTTTGTTTATATTTTTGTTTTATTTTATTTATTTATCTCTGTTTATGTTTTGTTTTCTTAAAGAGATCCTATTCAAATGTAAATCAAAACCTCTGGGATATTATGCTATTTTATTAATTTATGAGAGTATAAAAAATTCAATCAAATATTTTGTTATATCAGAGTCTAAAAATTGTTTTGGTCAGTTCTACTTTAAAATGCTGCTTTAAAAATTAAACAGCACTTTTTTTTTTCTAGTTTAATCAATATTCTTACCTCTTTTCAGTTAACACGAGGAATAATTCACCATTCTTATTTGGATGTGCAAAGAGATTTGAACAAAATTAACCTTAATTTCTCCTTTTATTAAATTTTACATCTTTAGTATTTATCCACAAAATTTATTTAAAACATCTTTCATATACCATGGCGAACTGACTTCCGTTACTTAGCACACTCCGAAAACAAAGAACAATAACAACCTTGCTTCTTAAATGAAGATCTTAAGAAATTTAGAGCTGAGCCCAAAGACACTTTCTATTTTTGTTGACCAAAACTTCTGAAATATATACAAGCAATCACGTTTTACTGGTAAAATACTGGATGATGATTTACATTTATCTTATTGCTTTTGGTTCTAAGATACTTTTCCCCCACATCATATAACTATAAAAGTTTTCCACATTTTGTAGTAGTCTGTGGGTTTTTTCCCACTTCATTTTTCCACTTCATGTATTCATTTACAAAATTTTACCTTGTGCATTAGTGCGCCCGAGTCACTATTATTCATATAAAAGCCTACATTTTAAAAATATTATAGTTTTATATTTTTTAATTGCAGTTGGTCCTCAGTATCCACATGGGAAAGGTTCTAAAATCCCAGCAGATAACAAAATCTGTGAATGCTCAAGTCCCTTATACAAAATCGCAGCACAGTGGCCTTCAGTATTTGCAGGCCCCACATCTGCTAACAACATTGGATCAAAAAGTGGGCCCTCGGTATTATGGGTTTCACATTGGATATGGACGGCTGGCTGTAAATAACAACTCTTTAATTTAAACTCATAAAATATTATTCAGTAGCTGGGGAAGAGGAAAAGAAAAAAACTTAACATATATGCTGGCATGAACCTAGGTTTTTGTAGAAATTAATTCCATTAATTTAGAAAGTTTATGAGGAAAATATTATAATTCTCATTTTACAACGGAGGAAGGAGAGGCTTGGTGAGATCGAAGAAACTCCAGTGCCCCACTTCGGCAATCACGTAGCCGGGATTCACACCACAGACTGTTTTGTCTACCACACCCATGTTCTTTCTGCAGCAGTGAGACATTTTATACAACATTATCTCAAAAACATTCTCTGTCCTAACACTGAACACATCCTTTGGGCAAGAGTTTGTTTTGAACATGAAAATATAATTTTATTTGACTACATTAAATCCCATTTTAGTAGAACTTATGTTCTGTAATAAAGTGAATAAAATAAGCATAAAAACTATGATTTATTTCATAAAAACATTCATGTTTTGTAATGTCATTGAAACACTTATTAACTCATTCATTCATGTAACAGTTACTTATCTTCAGCTTACTATGTCCAGAAAAAGAAAATGACTGTGTGTTTTAAGACCGGGGCTCTACTCTACCCAAACTGAAAGGAAGCTGGAAGGAAACACTTTGAAATGAGAAACATACTTACACTTGATGAAAAATATGGCAAGTGAGAAATGAGTCACATTTGTGATATTAAAATATTTTCATTGCCAATATTTTTAAAAATTCAGAACAGAATAAGGGAAAAAGTTAAATATTCCAAACTCAAATGCTCACATATAAAAATAACATTGTATTGCATTTCCTCCTAGAATATCATCAAAATATTTTATGTAAATATTTTAGATCATTGTTTTGTTAGATCATTTGCTGGTGAAAAAATCTCTTTAATGAGTCACAATTTAAATTCTTTTTTTAAAAAAATATATATGAGTTTTACTTGTCACTTATACCTCCATAAAATGGAAAAAAAATATGAGTGCTATGTGCATACCAATTTGAGAACAGTGTTATTTTAGTGAATGAATGTATTAAAAAAAATAGAAAGATCTGTGCTGGGATCACGAACACTTTGTCACACTGTGGAAGCATAGATAAATGGAATTCATTTCCTATTATGCGCCTTCCCGATATTTGCATGCTTCTCAGCAACCCAACTGGGTTGATAGTATCCCCATCTTATAGATGAGACCCAGATATGCAGGGAGAATAAACATCTTGTCAAAGTTCTAGGATTTGATATGAACAAAGTTCTAGGATTTGAACCTAAATTATCCTGCTCTTCATCATTATATCATAACCTTATCACATTAATTATCTGATTGTCTGTCACTGACACTCACTTATTAGATGGGTGATCTTTTTTTTTTTAATTTCAAAATTTTACGGGGGTACAGACGTTTAGTTTACATGTATTGCATTTGCACCACCCAAGTCGGAGCTATTAATGCAAGTGTGCCCGTCCCAGACAATGCAAAAAAATTAAAACAGAGGGGAAAAAGAAAACATTAGCATGTATTAAATTTAGTAGGATGTCTACTGTTTTGAGAAACACTTGTTTTATTTGTATATTTGTGCATGTGTATATAAGGGTCATATGTATTTCATATTAAAAACAGGGATCAAAACAATTGATTAACATTGATTTAGGTCATTTCATATGTTGGATATCTTATTCTGCTTCTCCATAAAAACAGCTTTTTCTAACTTTGTAGATTTTGAGTTTTGAATAGATTGAGTTTTGAATAGAAAATTTCTTGAAATAGATTTCTAAAATTATTGCTATGAAGAAACAGATAGGAACTTTAAAGTAGTATTTATAACTATTGCTTACTTAAGTATATTTATTTATTTCACTACATTAAAATATATACTTCTTTATAAGTAAAATATAACATATTATAGAAAAATTAGATGAGAAAACAATACTTTTCATTTTACTATGCCAACACTATTACTAGTTTATTTTTATGTATTCACTTATGTTTTCCAATGACTACTATTCAAAACACAAATTATCTGTTTAAGTCACATAGCAACACTGAAAACTAAGAATAAATGGAAGTCAATAGTACCTGGACAGGTGGACTAAAAAAGTGACATGAACCAGCCTTTGTTTAAAAAATATAAAAGTTTTATGTATAAAAATCTACACAACATTCACTTTGTGAAGAGAGAACAAGATAGTTACATGATTGAAGAATAACTGTCTTGTGCCACCATATCCAGAGAGAGCATTTGTATTTTGGAACACAGTTATTCAGAATTATTGAAATATTTATTTGGGGAGGATTTTCATTTTTAGCACAATCCTGAGAAAGGCCCCCAGACTATTTTGCTGATCAGGAAATGATGAGCATGAGGACAAGCCACACCACTCAGATTCATGGATCAAAAAGTCCGAGATCAACCACCGGTAACAAATGTTAAAGCTGTCAAAAATACTCAGAGCAACAAGCTGGAATGCATTATGCAGTAGCCTAAGGTGAGGGATTACCTCCTGTTTAGTCAAGCAGCTCAAATGTGGAAGCAGAAGCCACTGTACCTGATCCGTTATGACTTTGAAAATTGAAAAGAACACACACTAGTAAACACACTCAGAATTTGGGCTTGGCGGCCCTTGGCCTGGAGACTGTCATTCATTTATGGACCAATGACCATGAGCCTCGCAAAAGGGTTTTTTGATGATTAGGTTCAGAAAATTCTAAGTGGGGAAAAGAGGACGATCTTTCAGCAGTGCATTGAGGCCTGTATTCTCACTGACTTGGAGAAATGCAAAAGTTTCATACTATTTAAAACAAAAGCAAAAACAAAACCCAACTGGAAACTCTGTTATTTAAGGAGTTGAGGAGGAGCACATAATTGTGTTATCTTCTAGTTTCCCAGCCTCTTGTATATGAAGAAACAGATCGGTAGCTAAGAATACCACAATATCTCCCAAAGACTGGATTTATCTTGTCACAAACTCTCTGCCAGCTTTCTAACCTCACTGTTTGGGCCTCCTGCCTAAATGATCAGGGAAAATTATTCAAAATTTATGTCAAAACATCCCTTAAGCTTTCAAACTCTATACTCCCCACATCATACTTGCTTCTAAAATTAGCCAGCATACTAACTCTTTCTCCCTTCTGCAAATAATGTTCAACACAGCAGACAGTGAGAGGTATTTAAAATCAACGCCCTTATATCCCAAATTTGTACAGCTAATTGGTACCATTAGTTTCATTGTTTTGTATCAGTATGTTCTTTTTTCAAATGTTAAATCTTAGTGGGATACCATATAAAAGTGGTGGTCACCCGATCCCTAATATGAATTAATTAAATCAAATGCTTCTTTCCAAATAGCTAGTTTACAGCATTACTTGCATGAAATGTGAAGTATGATGAAAGAGAAGAAAGAAAAAAATATTGGAACACCAATGATCTTGATAGAATGCCATCCTGTTACATACAGGGGCAATCCGAAGTCAGTAAGGGGAGAAATAGCATCTGAGATAAGAATTTATTCAGTGGCTATAAAATATCCAGAGATCATTTTATCGCTGCTTGACTGTTTTCCTTTCTTCCGACATTCTCTTCTCCTTTACTTTATCATGTAGAATTCTGAGAGCAATAAACTATCATTCCTGGACCCAAGGAGTGTGTGGTTTATTAAGGAAAGCAGCACCAAATACAACTATCATCCAATCTCAGTGTTAAGGGAAACCTAGGAACAAGTGGTGAAGTCAACACAGTCAGCAAAAGAAGATACCACAAAGTAGAGAATCTTCAATTTGGAGTTTGAATAATGTCTTACTAATAATAATTTACTTCATCTCACAGTAACTTCTTGCTTAAAATTCAAAGTTCTATTGAAAATACAGACTTTCATACAAGACAGAAAGAGTAGAAATATATGGAATCAGACTACTGAATTGTTAATGGGTCCTAAATTTTATAACCACATTGTAATTTCTTTTGGAATACATGAGAGTAAAAATACTTGTCTAAATGCACAAGTGCCAGGATTATTACCAAAATATTAAGTTATGGCAAAACTCTACTTTTTCCAAAAAAGCATTAATTGGTTGGTCATATTAAAATTACCTTAAACCTGTGCAGACGCCCTTGTTCACTACAGATTTATGAGTCAAATACATTTGCCTGCATATGAATGAAAAAACTTTTGTAAGCTAAGGAGCCAATAGAGCAATTAACATGCAAATATTAATATAAAGCAAAGAATGTATATAGAAAAGAAACATATAAATCACTGTATTAGACTAAAGTTTTTCTTACAAATATATTGTAATTCAAATCATGTTTCTTGTTAATTTAGCTCAGTTGGATTCATTATTTATTGAAAATGTATTAACTAAAATGGATTATGTCAAATAAAATAGAATTTAAAAAAGATGAATGAGGCATAATTCCCTGCCATCATAGAATAGGATATATATTAACATATAAAATAGATCTATGTTATATGTGATATAGATATAGTCATATATAGATATGTTTATCTGCTTGTCTACATATCCATATATCAACTATCTACTACATGCCAAGTACACTATTATTAAAGGCTGGGGATAACAAAATAAAACATCCAACTTTAGTTCTTCAGTAGTTAGCAATCTAGCAAAGGTGAAAGACACATTAACAACCATGTGTTATGTAACTGATGTTACCCTAACCCACATCAAGGATGGCTCTTATTTCAAACTCTCAGAATCATGGAAGCTTCCTAGAGGTGATTATGTCCGAACGGAGCTTTGGATGATGCATAACTCACAGGTGGCTACGAAAGGATGAACATGACACTGGCAATCTAGCACATATTTTACAGAAAATATGGTTCTTTTTTACCTGGGTAAGTTGTCTCTGTACTTTCCTGGGAACAAAGCCTATTTATACTTGTGCAGCAATGAATAAAGATGAATTACCCTATTTTGGTAATCCAAAGGGATGACAGCATTGAAGTTAGGTTGTCTTTACATTCTAGTAATTAGCATGCGCAAACATGGTGAGCATGGAATGACAAAATACATCAAAAAAGTGAAGGACTATGCATTCTGGTAAGAGCCATCTGTGTCAAATCCCAGGTAAAAATTAAAAATAACTTAAATAAAAGTGTTCTAAGTAAAGATGGAGAGGATAGGATAGATACCAGATATTTAGGGCAATGTTAAATAAATGTTTCAATATAAAATTTCAAGGAATGGTAACCCTAGATGATTCCTAACTTTCAATCTGTAAAATTATTGAAATATGGTGTCATTTACTGATATGTCCACTGAAGGGGAAGGAAAATATTTTGGGAAGAAGAGGATGATGTTTTAAATAATGTACAGTTGAGTTTGAAGTGCCTTTGGCAAATACAAGTGGAGATAAAATGTAGGATCTGTGGTTCACCTCTAGGAAGGTGTATGGATTGAGAAGGGAAGGGACCTAGATAAGAATTGTGCTTTGGTTGAAGAGAAGTAATGGTGTATTAAAGATACAAGAAAATTAAAAGAAATTAAAGTAATTGGTGTAGTAAAGATACAAGAAAAAAATGGCAATGTTTGAAATAGCAAGGTTCTAAGGAAATAAAAACAGGTAAAACAAATACTGCAGGGTGTATATTAAGATTTTATGAAAACCTTTAAATTAAGTTGTTAGTATTATAAAACATAATATAATTGAATTATCTGTCACATATATAGAACATATAAAGGCAGGATTAATTGAAGCGTTGAGAGAGCACAATGTTACGCAGTGGGAAGATTAGATACATAGGCATTCTGTGCATTAACCTATCGAGGGATAATTTCAGAAGAGCCATCAGTGTTGTATTAATGGATAATTTTAAGCCAGAAATCTCTGGCTAATGAATAGCTTATCAGGGTATTTACACTGATGAAATATGGAAAAGAAAAAAATAGAATTACTAAGTGCCTAGGCATCAGGCCTTAGATGTATTTTTTATTTACTACTGAAAATATTACAGATGAGGGTATTATCTTGGAAAACTTGAATAACATACTCAAAATCAGAAAGAGATAAAATCAGTTTCCAAACTGGGTGTGCCTTATTTCTAAGAGAGAATAATTGCATTCTTTTAGAAATAAAGCACTAAAAATATTTGATTTGATTAATTGAATGATTGAATCACTGATTCTGTTAATAATCAAAGTATCTTTTACCTGTATATAAAATTCATAACTTTTTGTACAAGGAAGGGGCTCCCTTGCTGTTGAAAAAGCAAATCAGTTATTTTGCAACTGCAGCGTCTTGCTTGATACCAGCAGAGAATATTGCTGTGTCAGTGGTTTCTTGAAGGTTGCAGCTACTTTTCAGGTTTATGTAGTTGGGAGAAGACTCATCGATGAAGTAGGATTTCCAGTATTCTTTAAACTAAATATTAGTTAAACAAGCCTAGGGTTTTTTAAACCCATTCTAAATGATTTGAATTAATTTCAGCATTTTCTTCTTTCATAATTGACTTGACCTGGATCTTACTCATTTCACAAAAGAGCTGGAAAACAATTATTACTCAAAAAGCAAATTGCTGACCAAAAGCTTGTCAATAAGTGCTCCAATTAGAATCCAATATAATAATAGAGTCAAGTCAATTCTATGAACAGTATAGGAAAACAGAATATACAAAAACACACATGTATATATACAAAAGCATACAGAGAAAATATATATATGCAAATATATATGCATGGTGTATATATATATGTATATATATATATAAAGCATCTTCATCATGCATACAAATCTCTGAAGTCTTTTTCTTTCAAAAGGTACATAGATTAGCATGTGGAGAAAAGGAAATTTCAAATTGCTTTTCTAGGAGTATAAATTTTTGCAAGATTTTGAGAGGAATAGGTTAATATCTAAAACATTTAAATAAACATACTCTTCGACAATTTCATTTCAGTAATCTACACCAAAAAAGAGTAGTATAAGCATAAAATACACCTGCAAATGGGTATATATCCATTGCTATTGTGTTTATATGGAAATAATCTAGAAATAACTTGAATATGCTTAAATAATACTTAAATAAATTATAGTATATATAATCCATAGAATACTACGTAGCCATTAAAAAGAATGATATGCACTGTCACATAATGTCCCAAGTATGTTCTTACATGAAATAAAATAGAAAGCAAGTTTAACACAGAATATATTGAAAGAAAGAAGACAAAGACAGAAAGGGAAAGGAAAAAGAAAATTTATGTGCCTTTGTGTAGGTATAGACATTTCTCTGGAAAAATGTAAAGGACCTGGGAAGTAGAAATGAGCGTTCAGAAAGAAGAGATTTTCTTCCATTTTAAGCTCTTTGAGTCTCTTCATTTGTTCATCATTAATCAAAATAAATATGTCTGATCCTCTAGCTTCAAGTAACTATTCCCACATATAAACAAACTATAAGATCAAACAAAAGCTTCTTTCACTTCGTGTGACAATTTGGCCTGTAGAAACCTTAATAAACTTAACTATTAATAGTAATCCTATTTTTACATTATTGCATGTGCCGTAAAGACACCAAAAAAGTGTTCCACAACTCAGTAAGGACATTAAGTCACAAAGAGATCTTTAAATAATCATTAGAAGTTTTGGTTTTAGTGGTCTTCTAATCAAAACAAACAAAACCCCATGGTTTAATGCAATAGCTCTCTTGCAGCTGAATGAAAACAAACCCCCATTAGATGTAGTCAGTTTTATTTCCAATTTTGACTTTACCTCATTGGCACCTGTGCCTCCTAAAAGATACGTAGGTGTCATAGCAATCTATCTAGTTTGGGTCTCGTGTGTTAAGCTAGTAACTTTGACTAACAAAATAAGCCTTTGTTGTTATTGTTGTTGTTTTCCTCTTATTAATTTTGCTGTGTTAGCCTTATAAGAAAAACAATGCTTCCATTGAAGAAGAGGAAATGTTCCTAAAGCTGAAAAATCTTTCATCCCCTTTAGATAAAGCACAATTTGCATGGTAGTTGTTATCTTCCAAAATGTTGCCAATTTTTACAATTAACTTTTTCTCAATTATTATAATTTAGCTATATTAATATCACCACAAAATTTTATTACTTATTAATATAGTTACAAATTCTAATTTTGTAAAATGAGACTTTTTAAGCCTTTGTTTAAACAGAGCTCAAATAAACAATCATGTTTTTTTTTTTAAAAAAAAATCACAACCTATTTGCCTTCAAATAAAGTTGCTGCATTCATACAGAAATACATTTTTAAATGTGGGCAATTGACAGCCATCAGTACTTCTTGGTAAAGGGCACCCTGTTCCAGAGGACAGGGTGCGCATCATGCCTCCTAAGGCCTTGTTGTACTCTGCATCCATAAGGTGGAGAGGGAAAGAGAGAATGGGGATGTACACATGCTTGTTATGAGTCTTGGCCAAGAAGCGACACATATCCCTCCACTGCTTCCACTGGTGAAATTAATCACATGGTCACACCTGTGAGGGGGACAGAAAATGTCGTCCCTGTCTCAGTTACCACCTCCTAGGTGAAACCGAATACTATTGAAGAGGAGAACAGACTTTGGTGTTCACCTAGCCATCTCTGCCACAAAGTATAGAATTTCTTATGACAGTACTTGAATTAAATGAATTTCAAACAACATAAATTAATGAGCCTTCTTTACACTAGGGGTTCATTATTTGGACAAATATTTTCATTTTCATATGTTATATTCTATTTATTTTGCTAAGGTGTTGAAATTTCAACATGTCAGAATAAAATATATTTTGTAATTTCCAGATTTTTATTTTCATTAATAACTTTATTTCCTATACTCCTCTAGTTACAAAATGGAAATACTATTAATGATGTTTTTTAATGTGCAATAAACTAAAATAATTATGAGAACACTTAATAGAATATCAGTGCTCAATTAGATCATTAGATAAAATACAGGATACTTTCTACTATTAATATATAGTACATACTTGTAATACAACATTATTTGTTGTTTGTCTGAAATTCAAATTTAACTGGGAGTCCTATATTTTTATTTGTTAAATCTAAATTTTACAGCCCTATTCTCTTAAGAGAACAGTGGTAACACTCCAAAATAAATGTATGAAGTCATTTTGGCAAATCCTCTATTGCTACATAAGTCTTACTTTATCTATGGCAGCCAAAGCATAAAGAAAGAGGTAGGAATTTAGTTATAGTGTGTTACGAATTTCATAGAAAACACATCAAAATGAAAAACAATATGGTCTTGAAAATATACCTGTTGGATTGATTAGTGGAAAAGATTTTTAAAATCTCATTGTCAACAAAAGAAAATACACCAAGTGTGTCAAATACATATCAGGATTGAGTTGACTAACATTTCAACATAGATTAGCTGTTTGTTAAAATAAACTTTCTGTCAACTCATGTAGAATTTTTGTATGAGGCAACATTGATAAAAACTAGGTGCATTAGTCTATTCGTGTTACTATAACAGAACACCGGAGATTGGGTATTTATAAAGAATAAAAAGTTATTTCTCACAGTTTTGAAGGCTACGAAGTCCAAGAGCGGAGGAAGATTGCATCTTCACATGGCAGAAGGCAGAAGGGCAAGAGACAATTCTGCATGAAGCCTCTTTTATAAGGGCCTTCATCACATTTATGAGTCCTCATAGCCTAATCATCTCTTAAAGGCAGCATCGCTAAATACTATCACATTACAACACCTGAATTTTGGATGGGACACATTGAAACCATTGAAGATTAATACTTTTGTTAAAAATTGAAGAGAAAGACAAATAACCAGAAAGTAGTCCAAATTCAAATTAGCAATAATGGGGCGTTAACTCTCTCTGTAGAAATACAATTCAAAGGAGCCCTGGCAAATTTTAGGTATGATGTTACTGATCAAAAGTATCTTCTATCTGATAAAATGCTTTGGACTGGGAAGGAAGGCAGACAGTCAATACTGCTTTAAGCCAGCAAGTAAATTTATTGGCTCATGCAATTGCAATGATCAGGCGTAGGGCTGGCTTTAATGGTGGCATCATTGGAAGTTTGCTAAACCAATCAAAGCTCCATCTCTTAGCTCTACTTTCATCCTAAAATTAGTTCCCCTGATAATAAAAATGGCTGCAATGGTTTTGGACCTCACACACTCTCACTGTAATGTGCAAAAGAGAGAAAATCATTTTCTTTTACCCCCTTCCAAGGGAAGGAGAGATTTTTTTCCCAGAAACCCTAACAACCTACTCCTGACACTTCATCTTCTACTGTGTCATGCATTCATTCTTAGGCTCATTATTAGTGACAGAGGTATAAGGTGCAATGGGTAGTTTCATTGACAGGAAATCAAACTTATTCAGACCCCATGTCTGAATACTGTGGTGGTAGTTGTTGGGGGAGTTTTCAAAGGAAAATCTTGGGAAAGGGGAGATCGATATTAGTTAGGAGGAGGAAAGTAGAGGAATTAACACAACGGGACTTGCTTTAGAAAGATTACCTTTAGTATGAATCATAATAGAATAAGGAAAATTAGGTAGGAAACAATTACAATAACTCAGATTCAAGATGATAAAAGCTTTGACCAAAGAATTAGCTGTGGTAATGAAGAGATAAACAGATATAGGAGAACAAAAACTATAATAACAATAAATGACACACTGACTTTACCCTGAACTATGATAATGCTATTTAGAGCTATAAAAAGGAAAGGCAGTATAATTATTATACATTATACCTTATTATAAAAACCAATACTGTTTAGAGATCACAATTTAAGAGGAACTAGAAAAAAGCAATGAAAATGACAAAAAGACATGAAAAATGTGACCTATTTCCTCTCAGCTTCGAAACCCACTATGGCTCTAGAGGGACCCATTAGGTAACTATAAAGATGTTAGAGAGCCAGAAAATATAAAATGGCTAAGATCGTGAGTCTGAACATACAGTAGCTAATATTTAGAAAATGGTATCTCTGGTCAAAATCAATTATTGGAAAAACTGTCGGATGATCAGAAATTTGATGGTCTTTGAGACAGTTTGGATTACATCCCAAACAAGTTTAACTAGGAGACTTATTTTCCTAGGTAAATTTTTGAGACTATCATTAGAGTATTTAAAATGGAGTTTTCTGATGTAAAAGCTTGATGATCCCTAAAATATCTCCATTTTCCTTATTCAGTAATATATTTTCTTTGAGTTTTCACTGTACTTGTAATCTGTCAGGTACATCCCATTTTTTTATAGCTGTTTGAAGAAATCTCCAACTTCAAACAGTGAATACCTAGATGAGTTCATTTTCAAGCTCACAATCTTACTATTACGTATTGGGTTGAGCTACATGTATGTTATTCCAACACTTCCAGAAAATTTTCAGTTTTTCTTTGCTTGTTTGCTTCCTCCCTCTTTGTCTTTTTTTTTTTTTTTTGCCCTGGCCCATGCTCTTATTGCCTTTCTTGGAGAGCAAGAATTAAATTCTCCTTCTGGATTCTGCTACTGCTAAGTTCCTGGAGAAAAGGGGTAATTTTCTATCTCAATTAACTAGCTTTGTAAAAAAAAAAAAAAAAATTTGGCTTTAACTATAAGCATTTTTTTTTTCTTAACAGCCAGAACTTCTATCAAAGCCAATGCTCCCTTGTGTGTTTTCACAAATGCCTTCATAACAGTCTTTCAAAAATATCTAACTCGTCAAAGTATTCTAACTTCTCCCTAGTTTTCTCTTTTCTATTTTTAGAAATGTACAGGTTTACTAAAAGATAACCTGTTTCCATAAAATTTCGCAGATCAGCATTAACATTTTTCCCACTGGGACTGGAAGTGGATTTCTAATACTGGTATATCTTACACTTTTTGAATGCTTACATGTGACATGTCCTATTGAAGTCACTTTACAAATATTTTCTCTTTCAGTTCTCAAGCTCGTGATGCAGAAACACTAATACTCACATATCGCAGATGAGAAAATCGACCTCCTGGAGGGTAAAATACCCCAGATCAAACAATTAGGAATTGTTGGAGTCTACATTTGAATTCTGGCCTATATTACTGCAAATCTAATTTGTTTAATTGCTATATTTTGCTTCTCTGTGCTTTATTTTCTTTTAATTATAATTTGAAGGAATCTACATTTAGGATTCATGTTTTGACTTTATACAGGCTGAAAACACATCAAAATCCATAGTTATTTATGAATAGGGAGTATTCCCACTATATCTAATCCTAGTTACATACCGCCTTTTGAGAAGACATCCTAACAACTTCACAGAGATTGCTACACATCTCTCATTCAAATACATCATCTGGAGCATCTTACATGACTGCATACAGGGGGAACAGAATTTGTTTAATACCTGCACCTCACTTCCTTAGCATCTGGCTGTACAGTCATTGATCTATCTTTGGAATTATCCATATGTGCCTTTTCAATGTTAATTTATTTGCTACCCCTTATACCTCATAGGAAACCTACATTAGGTATGACCTGGCAATTGAAGTTGTGTTTTTTTTCTCAACAGGTAGTGAAAACTTTTGAATGTGTCAAGCACTATTTTAGAAATGAGGTGAAGAGAAACATTTTTCTCTTTTGATTTATTGGAGGTCAAAGTATCTTAGATTTCATCCCACCTTTCTGACCACTTCATGAAAATCATTTTCATGGGTTCCTAGTCTTTGACACATCCCTTAAGTGTTAACCTTCACAGAGTTTGACCTCAGTCTTCTTTACTTTTCTCTGTCAAAAACAGATGCATAAATACATCTATTGTTGTAACTCAATGAGCATACATAATCATTGACTCCTAAATATCTATCAGCCTAGTGTAGTCTAATATATTAAACAGTTCACAAAACATTTACACTTGGATGTACTATAGACATTTCAAACTAATGTGGCTAAACCACAATTCTTATCCTCTTCCACGTTGTTCTTCTTCCTCATGTAGTCCCACCTCAGTAAGGGGTGCATTAGTCCACCCACACCAGTAAATTAAACTCTTTCTTCTTTCTCATTCCCCTAATCCAGTCACCAAATCCTATCAGTTTTATCTTCTTACTATCTCCCAAATCTCCCTCTGCACTTCTTACTACCTTATATTAAACCTTCAAAAATTCTTTCCTGGATTTGTATACTATCCTCTCAATGCTCACCTGAATTAAAACACTATCCCGTCTCACTGGGTTCTGGGATTACATGGCTCACACTTGTAATCCCAGCATTTAGGAGCCTGAGGTGGGAGGACAGTTTGAGCCCAGGAGTTTAAGACCAGCCTGGGCAAGATAGTGAGATCCCCATCTCTACAAAAAATTTTTTTAAAATACCTGGATGTGGTGGTACATGCCTGCAGTCCCAGCTACTCGGGAGTCTAGGGAAGGAGGATTGCTTCTGCACAGAAGTTTGAGGCCGCAGTGAGCTATGATCATGCCGCTGCACTCCAGCCTGGGCAACAGAAATCCTGTCTCAAAAAAACCTAAAAACCCCCAAACAACAACAACAACAACAAAAACTCCCTCCCAAAAGAAATTACCCCTACTCCAATTTATTCTCTACCCTGCTATCGAAATGATCTTTCTAAAGGATTAAGCCCTCTACTGCTAGAAATCTTTCATTACATTCAGGGCAAAATCCAATCTCCATAGCATGCTATACTATGGCCTTTGCGTGTATGCCAATATAACCTTGGCATATATTTCCCATCATAATTGGACTCGATACTCCAAAAGGCCTATTCAGATGCTTTGAAAGCTGCTATCTCTCCTTCTGATTTCCTGGGTGAATGGGCCATACCAAATACTTGTTAATTCCAGAAAGTACCATATCTCATAAGCTAGGCATGTGAGAAATGGCTTATTTATAGAGTATATAAAGGCATGATTCAAATGAATGTATTAGAAATATACATATGTGATAAGAACCCAGATTAATAATATTTTATTTTTGATTATAAGGGTTTAAATTGGAAAATGATTACCTTTGTACAAATTATAATTATTATAACATAAAATATAAGCCAGCACCTGACATATTTTTAAATATATTAACAAAAAGATCAGATATTGATCTTTAACTTTTAAAAAGAGGCATTTAAATACAACCCTAGTTTCTTAAGGTCGATAGGGATATCCTGGGAAAAAAAAGATAATGATAAAGCACTGGAAAATTAAGTAATACCTTTACCTGGCAATAGACACGGGAACATGCTCATATCTTGGTTAGTCTGCATTGGTTCAGCTATAAAAGGGAGCGTGTGACTCTTCACCATAGTGATCTATGGCAAGCTAATTCTCACAGATTATCCAAGGCTAACAGGCTGGAAAATTTTATGTAAAACTTTTATTTTTCACAGTAGACTTTCTTTTTTTTTTTTTTTCAAGAATCCCTGAAGTGTTTTTCTTCAAGCATTAAAGTTACATCAGCTTCTTCTATTACCAGGGAGTAAGAAGATTTTCTTCACCTTTTAAACTCAAAATCTAAAGAATGTTAGTGTATTGTGAAGCAATTATTTATTCCAATTAAGATAAAAGGTATGGAGTTCAAAGGATTTAGCATTGTCATTAACTAGGTTAGGCAAATGGATATATTTTAGGATTAAATCTGTTTAAGCTCTACTGGAGTAATATAGCCTGGCGGGAAAGCAAAAGGGTACTGCAATTTTATTATTTTGTAGTTAAACTTTAAATACTGAGTCAACACATTCCTCTAAAGATTAAGAGGCATTTCATTTAGGCCTTGGTTTGTCATATGGAGTTGATTCCTTCTAAATTTGATATAATCCTATGAAGTGAGTCTTATCTGTTCCAGGGGAGAATTCTAAATCTCTGACTTGAATGTCTCAGAGTGGTGCTACATCAAAATTAAATAAATGTGTAGGTACCTCTATAGATTTTAATTCTCAGGAAAATAACTTCCTGCAATATTTCTTTTCCATATAATGAATGGGCAATAGGAAATAAAAAAATATATGCAACTACTAATATCAGAATGAGTATAAAATTTAATATGGTTGTGAACAATTATTTTAAGATTTAATATATTTAGTAAATCTTACTGAAATCTTATAGACATTTAAGTATTGTATTATTATCCATAATTATAATAATGAGAAGTACAGATTACATATAAGAAAAGTGAATCTTTTAACTCCTTCTTGTTAAAAACACATGGCCCAAACATTTGTTCAAATTTCATTTCTTCAGGAAGAACTTCCCTGAACACCACTATCCTCCTCCTCTGTCATTGTCCGTCCTTTTATCTTGCCTTATTTTTCTTCCTAATTCTTATTTTTTTACTGATATTGTATTAAATATTTATTTATTATAAATCTTCACTAGAACAGGACTTTGAGTCACTGCTGTCTCTCTAGCACTTACATTTCTCCATTAATATTTGTTAACTGAATTCACAAATTTAAGATAAAATATTTTCAAGATCCCTGGATTTGGAGTTAGACAACATCAATTTTAGCTACTTCTCATTATGGCAAAAGGTACAGGATTATTGATTCCTCATAACCTCATCTATAAAATGGAAATGCTAATAATGTTATCAAGATTGCTGAGCGCATCAAATGAGCCCAAATGAAAGTACTTTATACAGTCCTTTAACATTTACTAAGATTGTTATCATTCGAATTGCTTTGACTTTGTTTTTTGAACCAGTGACTTAAACCAACTTTGAATTCCAGCATATTTTTTAAGCTGTTTTGTCTTCCAAAAGAACAATCTAACTGCTTCAGATAAACTTTGTACAACTCAAGTAACATTAACTGTATAATCAAAAATGATAAACTAGACGATGAGGTTCAGGACATGCTTCCTCAAACTGTGGCACCTTGGCATTTGCAGAAATAGCAGAAGCAGGAAGGTGTCTCAGACTTTCTTCTGAAGTTCTCCTCTCAAAAGGGCAATGAAAGAATTTCCTGACTTTCCTCTAACACAGGTCATAAGACTTTTATTTCAGAGGGACTCTCCACACACAAGGAGGAAAGCAATGTCCTTATCTCTGAAGACACAAAAATGCCAAGAAGAATCTGGACAGCCCTTGCTAAGTTCCCTCTCCCATTTTATTATCATTAGATCATACCCCCTTTCATCCAGTAGCATTTCTACATGACTGTTACTCTTCCTCAAATCTAAGCATAAAAATATACAATTTTCCCTGTTTCTTTGAGTCATTTCTGAATGCTCCCATGCCATGTAAAAATTATATTAAATAAATTTGTTGGACTTTTTGCTTGCTAATGTATCCTGTGTTATAGCATCTCAGCCACTAATCATGCAATAGGTATAGGAAAGACACTACTTTTTCTCTCCTACATTAAGCAAAATCAAAAATTAAAAAAAAAAATAAAACTAAATTCTATCACATTTCTTTAGCAATAATCACCTTGAGGTAAATCAAGAAGAGGTAAATCTTCTCAGAAGATTTTAGAATACAAACATGCTACATGGTTATTATAAGAAGCTATTATAGAAAAAAATTGAATGCTGAGGTGGATATAAATGTGGATTCCTGTATAATTAAACATATGCTTCCAGTTTAAAGTCCTGAAAGGAGCAAGATTGAAAGACTAGGAGTAAGAAGTTCAATAAAAGAGGTAATTTATAAAGGTATCATTGCAAAATATGTAATCTTTGTTTTTCATTTCATAATGATCACCAGAGAGCATCAACTTACAGAGTACACTTTTAACAATGAATGAACCTGACCTATCCGTTAGATGTCAGTCAACCTCTCTCTTCAATCTATCATGTCTGCATAATGGGTCCATGAACAGAGGGAGTGTCCTTGGTGGCAGGAATAGCATGAACTCAACAGAATGGTATCTTCTCAACAAAGGTGATGTATCCACTGTCACTACCAAATATTCTGAGTTTTCAACAACAGAAACCAAAAATGGGTCTTCATTATGGCACAATTCCTTGTACAAACCAGATCTCAGGTTGGTTACATAGGACCTCATCTAGCTTGGAGAGGTAGCTGTTCATCTTTAGCACTTTCAATACCTGTTCAGGATAAGGATTTATCTTTCCTTCCTGTGATGCTCCTGCTTACACTATCACCCTATGGCTTACAGAATATTTGGTCTATTGATATGTAATTCCATACAACATTGTCTCAAACCAAAGGGACCATTTTCTGACAAAGAAGCTGTGACCATGGGCGTGTGAACACAAAACTCACTCATGTTTTCATGTTTCTCATCAAGACAGCCAGCCTAACAGAGAATTGGCCCACTAAAGCCTCAGTTAAGATGCTGTCTAGTGGAAACACTCCGCAGAATTGAAATATTATCCTTCCAGATGTGTATTTGCCGAATCATTAACTAATATGATTTCAATAGTATATTGTCTCAGAATCAAGGATTGCAAAAGGGATTGGTCCTTCCTAACTTAACTTTCAGTATCTTCCCTACAGAATTCGTGTGCTCCTATTCTTGAAATCTCAGGCTCTACCATGTTGGAGGCTTGGTTATTAAGAGAGAAATACTTCTACCAAGAGTCATAATCAGGATTGTTCTGAGCATGAAGTTCCAAATATAATCAATTCACTTTAGGTCCCTTGTGACAGTATGCTAGCAATCTCATTATCAGGAGTGAAACTTGCTACTCTGGAGACAGAACAATAGGAGTAGGAGACTATCTGGGACCCAGGGAATTCACTAAGGCAACTCTTGACACTGCCCTGCCTGGACCACTGAACTCTTATATGAGACTTGCAGTCAACACGGCCTGACAAAAGTAAGGTTATTAAAATCTCAGATCTGCTAAGAATAAAGGTTTGAGATCACCCCAATAGTAAAGCATACAGACTAGCCAAGATACTTGCTGAAGGTTACGGGACTCTAGAACAGTGGTGATATTAATAATGATAATGGTGTCAGGCTGTAGCTTGTTGTAATGATTCTTGTCTCTTACATGTTTCAAAGATTGAGGCAAACTAATACCTTGAAGGAGATTCAATGTAAAATTTTATGTGCCCCATCCCTCCCTTGCTCTCCTTGGAAAAGAAATGAGGGTATATTGTTCTCAAACCATAGAGGCCCCATATTATATTATGGAATCTAGCTATGCAGGACAGCAGTGTATATGTGTGGTGCTAGGGATGGAATATATTATTCTTCCCACTTGTACCACCTGAGATCTTCCATGCCTGCCCAGTATTTTGTTTTAGCTGTTATTATAATGGTCAGATCTGTGTAGGCTCTAATTTACCTAATACAAGGGCAACTTCACAACTGTGCCTCATGCCTGTATCTCCTTCCCAGAGGATGCCCTAAGGATGACTCCAAAGGATTGAGAAGTATTATAGTTGGGGGTTAGCACTTAGCGGAGCAAAATTTTATCAGTGAGAGATGGGAAACCATGGATAATTGTTCCACCCCTCTTACCCCATGGGTCACGCCATATAAGCTTAAAATTAGTATATTGATGGCTATAGGGGCATCCTAAGGGATCAAGCAATCAGCAGCCAGCTGCTCACATTGGCTCTCCCTCCTAATCCACTTCACTTTCCTTACCCTCATTCTACTCGCCGGGTTCACGCTACCTAATAAGTAACAGCAGTTAAGCACTCTGCCTCATGCTACAATTTCTGGGTATTCAACTCAGACTGAAAAAAAATCTAATTTTATGACATGATATTTCTAAAGTAAGAAGACTACACTAAAAGTGTATTTTGAGAATGTCAAAAACTGTGAATAGAAATGGCACTAGTATTCTCCACTAAATGATTATGTAAATGATTTGAACTTTACGTTCAAATCAACATTCTGCTTGTAAGCAGATTATTTTGTTTTTCCTCATTTTATCAATTCATATTAATATAAAACCTAAGGTCCAAATGATAAGCACCTAAATTATGGTTCTTTGATCAAAAATCTGTGAATGATGGTAGAATTTAGCCCTTCTTTTTAATAATATTTTTAAGATTAATTAATACCACAAAATGACATTATTATTTGACAAGATATGAGCATATTAAATATAATTTCCCATTGCATTTTGAAAGAAAATTTAGTAATTCTGCTTCTATACACTCATATTACCAAATAAGAAATCTAAGAAATAAAATAATATGTCTGAATTCTAAGGGTGAATATGTCCAAATAAAAGAGTTAAGTGGAGGTTAAATGTTAAAATTTAAGAGCATGGCACTTGTTTTAATTCCCCAAACAATGCAAAGTCATCTATATTCCTTTTTCTTCAGTTTTCCTTATTTTACATTCAATCCCCTTCTCTGTCTCTCTCTCAGTTTCTCTCTTTCTCTCTCACTTTTACTCTCATTCTGGCTTTTTTATTTCTCATTATCCCACATTCTGCCAAAAGGTCTGCAGTAGAAATATAATATTTGAGCCTGCCTTTATTTCTCTTGTGGTTGTACCATCTCTTGACAGATTCCATGGTACAGAACGAATGTCTTGCTCCACAATTCTTAAAAATATTAGCTTAGTAGGATTATTGTGTTAAGATAACACATATCATAAAGTATGTATAGATTCTATAATTTTATAGGGAATTCAAGTGTGAACAAACTATCTCAGGTGGTATGCCTTCATTAATCATAGGTTTCAATATTAGTAAATAAAGCCATCCTGAGGTACCCTAATGCCAGGAAGCACTAGAGAGAATGAGAAGTTAATATACATACATGACAAAACCAGATACTCTTAAGAGTAAGCCGGGTGCTGTAAAATATTGTGCTCTAAATCTTTAGAGGGATAATATTTCATTGTTTTAACAGCTTCACTTTGTCATTCTTACATGCTTACATACCAGAATAAATAATGCTCTATTGCATTTAAGGGATGATTTTTATCCAGTTACAAGACTCTCTGGAGTAATAAAAACTCACCTGAATGTTATTTAACCTACGTCTTGGCTGAGTTGTTTTTAGTTTAGCATGTAGTGTATAAAGCATAGCTATCTGACTTGTCACCTACGTGGCCCAAAAGAAATGTCTCTAAATTTAGAGAAATCCAAACAAAAAGAAAGTAGTCAATTGTACTAATCAATTAAAGGATAAAGAGATATAAGCAAGTGTATTTATTTTTTAGATGAAAGAGTGAATATATATATATTTTTTAATCCTTGGCAAGTTTTAGAGTAGGCCCTGCATGATTTTCTGCTCTTGTTTCACAGAGGCTATAGCATATAGCATTCTACTGAGATTTATAAACAGTATTATAACATTTTATGTTTGCTTTTCATAATAAAGCATTTTAGATGTCTAGTTGTCAGAATACTGTTCACTTTTCCCTCTTTTTCAATATCTTTCAGTGAATTACTACCCACATTTTTGTTAATTATATGACTGATCCTCCAAGGAGAAGCAATCTATCTTGACCTGGCATTTAGCAATAGTCAAAATGCATGGAGTTTTAATAATATCATTGCATAGATTCTCACCAATATTGTTTTCTTTTGCAGTGTATACAGAGAGATTACATTTTCCACAACTCTATGTAATTAAGTTGGTACCCTATAACTAGTTCTGGATAATAGAATGTGGAAAGTAGTGATGTACCCAACTGTCATGCCCTCTAAAATTTCTTGCAAGATCCTTGGCTGAGGGCTTAGCCTTCATTCTTGTGGCCATAAATGAAAATTTCAAGATATCAAAGCCACACAGAAGAAGGATCCTGGAGCCCAGAGTCACCATCGGATAAGAGGTTCTTAGAAGAGATCCCTCTTTAGCATCAGATAGTTAAGAAAAAAGAAATAAGAAACGATCTTTCATTTAGGTGGTCTTTGGAAATTTGGAAATTGTTCATTATAACAGCCAATGGTAAATACCTTCATTATTATAGTATCAAATACATTGATCCTGGAGATCAAATGTCATTATCTTATCTACAGTGGAAGAGCAGGTTGGTGTGTAAAACTCTTCATCTCATATATATTCACCTAATGAAGCGCCATTGAATAGCGATGAGACATTCTCTGTGATTGCTGTGTTCTCTAACAATCTTAACATGTGAACTATAGAAAATCATTATACCTACTGGGACCTGAAACCAGATTTCTTTTTCTCTATTTTCTAACTATAGAAACTTCTTAGAGGATACTTTATCTCCACAGAGGCAATATGTTACCTTTGTCTCCCGCTACAACTTTCTGCCCACTTGTCTTCCTACAGTGTCAATTTGCAGCTGTTTATAAAATAAAAATAGAGAGGTTGATTATTATGAGAAGCAATTTTTAACAGGATGAGTAAACACAAAATATCAGTGATGTGTGGAAAACAAGACATATTTTTTCAACAAAAAAATTAATAAAAGCTGTTCATAGCCTGAAGGGAGTGTGTGTGTGTGTGAATATAGCATACAAAAAAGTTATAGAAAACACATTTGCAGCAAGCTAAAATATGTAACGATTGTAATAATTGATACAGTTTAAAGAGAAATCAGTTGACTGAAAAGCTGTGAACATTATACATAGAATGACACAGAACTAGGGACATCGGACCTATACAAAAACAATTAAATCTTAGCACACCACTCATTCTGCAATAATATAAATAAATAAATGCACAAATAATTACATAAATCTTGTTCGCTTTTTAGAATTAACCTGTCACATAACACACAGAAGACAAGTATATTATCAGTGTATAAGTGTTCTTAACCTTGATAATGTAAAAGTAAAAATATAACTGCAGAAGTTGGAACGTGAGAGGGGAGAGTGGAGATGGGTAGGAGCATTACCTTCTTTCCCTTACCTCCTTTCCTATGTAGAAAAGAATTAAATGATCCCGTGAAGAATTAAGGGGTCAATAGTTTTGGTAGAAGAATATTGGAAATAATAAAAGGGGTTTACAGTTTCATGTCTTATAGCTAAGAGTCAATATATAATGCCTAGAATCAACAAAAAGAAATAGTGAGATACGTATGCAATTTAGAGTTACTGAGGTAACCACAAGGAGAAAATAGTTAAATCAGTTTACATCTGGAATATAGAGCTGCCGGTAAAAGAAGTTTTGACAATAGATAGTTTCTTTTATGATTGCTTTTGATATATATATATGGTTATTCTTAATATGGTTATTTATATATATTTTAAAATATACGAAAAATATATATTTAAATAATAACCAGATATATGTTTTACACTTTAAAAATTTGAATCAAAGATAGTAAGAGAAGAAAGAGAAAAATATTAAAAGAAAGTAGTACTTGTAAGAAAGGATTGAGCAGAAAGCAGGATGCCTAGGGAGATAAAACATGGCATATTTAAATAAACTTTCAACAACTTCTGAATATACATCAAAACATAGGTGGACAGGTCTTCACTGTGAAGTAAATCTTCCCCCATTCTTCCATGATATTTGAGTGAATCTTCTTGGTTATGCAAGTATATGGCATGTAGACAGCCATTCTGATGAATGAGAGAGCAGAAATTGTTTTATGAATGTCACCTTCCTTTATATAATTTTTTGTAAGGACCTGGTTTTTGGAGAGGCAGTAAGCAAATTTTCATAGGAGCCAAGGAGTTTCCTGGTTGAAAAGAGATTAAGTGTTTTTAGTTTTGTTTATCTTAAAGAATGGAGATGGTGCAAGTGATGTCTATTGGCAGAAAAGTGTGCTAGGCTACCTTAAAGGAAACAGAATGTGAGAGGAGAAGAAATCTTCATGAGAATGTTTTTTGTAAGAAAATCTCATGTTCCTTTTAAAAGAATGAAAGTTTTATTTTATAAGCTCTTTTACAAGGATGCCTGGCTTCCCAAGTTATGGGTAAATATTTGCCTCATTCCTACCATCATCCAATATTTATTGACTGACAAGAGCTTGGCATCAGATAAGGAATATTTTATCTGTGATCATTTCTCTGCAGGCACCTGCTATATTACATAATTTATCACCATGCGGAAGCCACGGATAGGGATGGCTCCTAGGAATTCAGCAGTTTCCTTTTGTTGAATAGATGCTCATACTGTATCCTTCTCCTTCTGATGGAGTTCAGCTTCTCACTTACATCCTATCCTTTTGTTAAGCCATCAGCCTTACTGTACAGTCGCTTCACCTTAAAACATGACGGATACATAACAGGAACACTGCGTTCTCCATTTGAACATGCAGAACCAACCTAAATGTCTCTTGTGATCTGCCAGAACCTAAGTAGAATTGAGGTATTTTCTTGACCTCCCTACCAACATCTGCTCTGCTGCCATCTTCATTCTAATGTGGCCAATCATGTTGCAGTGTGTTCTTTAAGGTTGATTCTTCCAAAAATTCCAGATGGAAAGACAGACACAGGTCCTCTGTGGCCTTGAGTTCTCTAAACTTATCTGGGGATTCTATAATGTAGTTCCCTGTCTATAACTCTTTTCCCTATCATTTTAAAGCCAATGAAAGAAAATTTTTTTATTCTCTTTTCTATAAGAAAATAGTTCTATGTCATCATTCCTTCCCTACACTATAATTTGTGTACACAAATTATAGTGGTAACTTCTGCACTCTGAGTTTCAAAGACCACCATTGATGGCCAAAGAAGTGTTTTTTGAAATTAAAATAACAACCACCACCAAACACACACAAAAATCAACTGTCCAGTTTTTGCATTTCAAAGGCATAGTTTTTAAGACTCTTGAAAATCAATTTTTCTACTTTTTATTTTCACTGAGTTCTTTCGTGTTCTTATGTTTCACTTTTATGCAGTTAACTGAAAAAAATAATCATTTTAATTAAAATTAAAAATTAGTTAACTATATTAATTTACATTAAATAAACTTTTAAAATGAAATAATACTATTAACTAAATAAATCTCTAGGAACCCATTATATGCACTGCACTAGGACTCAAGCATGTAGGGAATGTATAAGATAGAGTATACAGAGCTCTCTTTTCCAGATGGAGACATAAGCATAGATAAAATTATAATGTATAATTGGAAATGTTATTATATAATTATGATGAGGAAACAGTATCTAATGTAGTTTATTAAAGTTGAAATAACGCTCAATGTAAGACAGCCAATTTGGTCCAAACATATCTGAAAGAGATGACAACAGGCATTTCAAACAAATACGCTTAAGTGAACTGAACTTATGCAAGAAGGAAAGGCCAAATGAATTATGAGAATGGACTAAAACATTCCTTCAAAATACTACCTGATGACAATAAACTCTCAGGGAAAGAGACAGTAGACAGAAGATGTCGTATTCAGCAGTGGGGTGATTGAACCCAGAAAATTCATATTAATTGTAAGGCTGAGGTACAGAATAAGAGACAAAACAATTTGTGTAATTATTAGTCCATGATTACAAGCAAATAATTTTTATAGCTTTTTCAATCCAAGTAAATGAAAATCGATTGCTTCATTGCCTACTATGAATGAATATATGGAGTTCTATACTCATTAACTCTCCATTATTTTAGAGTGGAAACAAAGAATAGAGTGAGCCATTTCATAGTTGTAAAGATGTCCAATGCATAATTTGGACATAATAATAAGACAGGAATTCAGTGGTTTTGTTTTTTGCCTTTTCAAATTAATTTCAATCATTCTGATTAAACAAGGAGAAAATCTCATCCATCTTCATTTTTTCAGCTCAATGCTTTCTTTAATTAATAAACTTCTAGAGCAGTTTTACGTTCATAGAAAAATTGAGCAGCAATTACAGAATTCCCATACATCTGCTACTCCTGCACATGCATAGCGTCCCTAGTATCAACATCCTCCACCACAGTAGTACATTTGTTATAACAGATCAACCTACATTGACACATCATTATCATCCAATAGTTTACGTTAGAGTTCACTCTTGGTGTTGTATGTTCTCTAGGTTTTGAAAAATGAGTAATGACATGTATCCACCACTGTAGTGTCATGTAGAAAATAGCTTTACTACCCTAAAAATCCTTTGTACTCTGCCTATTTATCTCTCTCTCCCCTATCCCTAGAATCCACTCATCTTTTGACTGTTTCCATAGTTTTGCCTTTTCCAAAGTGCCATATAGTTGGAGTGAAACAATATGAAGCCCTTCCAGATTTGCTTTTTTCATTTAGTAATATGTATTTTTCCCTCTATGTCTTTTCACGACTCAATAGCTCACTTTATTTTGGCACTGAATAATATACCATTGTCTGGATGTACCACAGTGTATCCATTCACCTACTGAACTAGATTGTTTCCAAGGCAATTATGAATAAAATTGCTATAAACATCTGCATGCAAGGTTCTGTGCGGACACATATTTTCAATTCATTTGAATAAATGCCAAGGAACACAATTGCTGGATTGTACAGTTAAGAATGTGTTTAGTTTTGTAAGGAATCTGCCAAACTGTCTTCTGCAGTGGCTGTACAGCTCTGCATTCCCACTGGTAATGAATGAGGATTCATGTTGTTTCACATCCTCACCAACATTTGGTCTTACAAGTCTTCTGAATGTTGATCATTCTAAAAGATGTATAGTGCTATCTCATTGTTTTAATTTTCATTTCCCTGATGATATATGCTGCTAAACTGCTGAACATCTTTTCATAGGCTTACTTGCCATGTGTATATCTTTTTTGGTGAGGTGTTTGTTCAGGTATTATGCTCATTTTTTAAATAGGGTTGTTCATTTTCTTATTGTTGAGTTTTTAAGAGTTCTTCATATAATTTGGATAAAGGTCCTTTAGCAGATGTGTCTTTTACAAGTGTCTTCTGTCAGTCTGTGACCTGTCTTCTCAGTTTTGGACAATGTCTTTCACAGAGTAGAAGTTTTTAATTTTAATGAAATCTAGCTTATCAATTATTTCTTTCATGGAGCATACCTTGAGTGTTCTGTCTCAAAACTTATCACCATACCCTAGTTCATCTTGGTGTTCTCCTGTTATTTTCTAGGAATTTCATACTTTTACATTTTTACATTTAGGTCTATGATCGCTTTTGATTAGAGAACTCAGTTTTTATCTCAAGAAAATGATTTATGTAAATATTTTAAAAGTAGATATAATGTTTCTATTTACGGAAAAGTTACATTTCAAACTTGGTAACATTAAGAATGAAAAGCAACAGACTAAAGTCACAAGCCACGTACTAAAGTGACTCTTCCGGTTTTCCAAAATTTACATTTACATATGGCTGTTAGCATTCAGTTATTACAGAACTACACAGAGATACAAACTCTAAGTGATACTGACTATGAGAAGCTAACATTAAAGGTCTCACTATAATTTCTTTATCATTTAAAGCAATGTATAATTATTTTTCTGTTCTTTGCAGCTTTCAAAAATGTATACCTTAAAAAAGTGTGCATTGTCTCTGATAAACTAAGAATCCTTTTTATTAAAAGCGGCATTTCTGCTAACTTGCTTAGTTATGTACTTAATCATCTTTTATTGTATTATTTAGCTCATTACATCAAAGAAAGGGAAAGGCATAGTGTAATAATTCATATTTTCAGTACTCCACAAAAACTTCCAAATTTGCCTTTTCCTTCACATGTAATGCCCTGGAACTTCTGACTCAAAATATTATCTTAAGGTTGTCAATTCTCAGCAATGTATCTATTTATTTATTAATTCTTAACTAATTCCTACAACATTTACTGAGCACTGATTATGTTCTCATTATATAAGATTTAAGAAAATAGAAAAAAGATTTAAGAAACCTCTTCCATGTACAAACTATTATCTCCAAGGAGATACAGAAATATAATAATATAATTGCAACATAGAGAATTACAGCTATGATAGGCTTAGTTACAAAGTATACTTCTGGCACATGGGAAAAAATAATTAGCTCTTAGAGGAGTTAAAGGAATAAGTATTTAAACTGAGTCTTAAAAACTAAATGTATTCATTCAGGTGGAAAAGAAGCGAGGCAGGTTGTCAACACTTAGAGGAAGAAATCACAGGGGAGGTTGGAACAATTACCAGGGTTAACTCATAGAAAGTCTTTTATTTCATGATAATGAATTTGTAGCCAATACTGACTGATTAAAATGTTTTAATATTTTATTCAGTGGAATAACAGCATCAGCTTTGCATTTTAAAAGATTTCTTTTTTGGAAATATAATATTTTGGAATATAATATTCCAATATATATTCATTTAAATTCAATGCATTTTATTGATCACCAGTGCTAATGCTAGAAATACAGTAGTGAATAAGACAAAGAAACTATAACATAATTGGTGGAAAAACAGAACAAGAGAAAAATGATTAGAGAGCTTGGAAAATGGAACAATCTAATATATTTCATGTAAGAATTGGTTGTCGAAGGAAGCATTAAAAAGACAAATATTTTGATATTAATGGTGTCAGGGTTTGTTAAGTATGAGAAGATTTTGATAATTGTGGTGAAATATCCTGGGACAAAGAAAAATAATGTTCTACAGATAGAAATGAACATTCAAAAAGGCACTAGAATGCTAATTATAGAAGACCCAGTGGCAAGAACCTTTTGAATGCAGATAGCCAATAGAAACAAAAGCAGTCATTGAAAGATTCAGTTTTAAAATGCCAATCATGTATAGAACTGAGATAAAAGACATGGTATAGGCATAATTTCAAACTCAGTCTCTTCAGTGGAGACTTCAGTAAGCAGAGTAAGGGTAGATGTATGTGTGTTCTTCTCAAAGGTTTGAAGGATCCACGTGACTGGATTTCACAGCTATCTAAGATTCACAACACCCCTGATCAATTTTTACTGAATCCAAAATCATTTGCTACTTTCCGGAGGAATTCTTTCAGAAGCCACTGGGGTAAAAGATGGACTGATGTTGAACTAATACCGTCAATCATTAGTTAGGTAAGATAGAGGAATAACATCATTGCAGGTAACGTATCAGGTCCGACATGTGGAGTTGGCCTCAATCACTAGGAGTCAGAATTACAGGTAATAAAACTATAAATTACTATATACATGTAAAACTAAACATTACTATATATAAAACTAGAAGTTATGAATTTTGATAATAACACAGATTAGATACATTCTAGACGTTAAAGAAACAGATTGTAAAGGAAGGGCTGAAGGATAAACATATAGTGAATCTCACGAATAAGCAAAAGTCCAAAAATCAAGTAAAATTAACTGCAAATATTTGTATAATGCTTATAATTGTGCCAGCATTGTTCTATGTGTTCTGCAGATGTTATATCATTTAAGCCTCACAACTATCCTATGAGTTTGATTCTTTTGAAACCCCTTCTTTACAGATAAGTAAAATGATGTCCAGAAAGGTCAAATAACCTGGCAAAGATGCCACCAAAAGCTAGTGAAACAAACAGCTGTCCCGCTCCAGAGCCTCTACTCTTTCCCAGGTCAAATGTCTGATGCTTATTGGAAGTTCTACTAAGAGAGAAAGTTCAGCCTTTGAAGAAGGAAAATCACACAGTAAATGCATGGAAAAGATAATAACAGGAGAGAGTAAGTATTTAAACTTGTTGTAAAGCATATTTTATATTAACAGCCATACTTCGACAGACAACTCATAATTCAACAGAAATCATGTCTCCCGTCACAGCCAAGGTCAAAGATATCCCAAATCTGATTAGGGTTGAATAGCAACAACCTTAAATGCCATCTATTATCTATCTTCTGCATTTCTCCTTTTAGTCAAATGAAAGTTGTGTGTCCTGTAATAAAGAGTTTAGCTTTATGTATTTATTTTTTTGTTTCCAGGAATGAATTCAGTCTAATAATTCTTTATTAAGCTCTGATAAGTAAAGTAAACTGAATGGGACAGAAAAGAAGTGAACAGTTTGTCAAAATTCAAAATGGCAGCCAACTGAAATATTCAATAGACCATTCATGAAACGATTTTTTTCTGTATCTCAAACATGTATCTGTTGCTGTCAAAATTAATAAAATTCCAGTTTTTAAATTTAATTAGGTCAGTTTTTATTATATATATTTAGAGAAATGGAGCCTGTAATATCACTTAAAAATTTTAAGAGAAGACTTAGAGATATTTAAAACATTAAAAGTAGCATTTTTTATAGCTTTATGCCAAATGGCGTGGTGAATAGTATGCATTTATAAATTTAAAATTTGTAAGTGAGAAAAGCATGGTCATTACTTATTTTTAATTAGATTATTTAAGTTGCATCTACCTTGAAGATTGGATCTCCCCCGCAAAATGATCCAGCTTCCTTCCTGCATTAAAGTGTATATATTTTTTAAGCTCTGCTATATATTATTCAAAATGAAATGAAATCAAGTAAAATCAAAGAGTTTATTTTTTTCAAAACTTTATTACATGACCTTTATGATAACTGAGTATACAAATAGTAAATGGACAAAACTAATTTTAAAATTAAATTATTGATTTTTGTCTTTTATAATAAATAATTTTTTCTTATGAAATAGCAAAAAAAGCTTGTGAAGGACATTCTGAATCTTATAGATTATAAGTAATTTGTTTCCATTCTTACCAATATTAATATTCTCAAACAAATGATTTTTAAGAATTAATGAAAATGAAACAGGATGACCAGTTGATCCTTTCATGCTCTATTTTCCCCAGAAACCAGAGAAGCCATATAAATTTTAATCTATTGTTTTACATTTTAATATATCCTATTAGCATTAGTGTTCATTTTGATGAATGGGTTCTATTCTATTTCTATATTTATTCAAACGATTTAGTGTTTAGGGGCTAAAAGAAATCCCAAACACAATTTAAAACAAACCAAAAATAATCTAAAACATTATAGGGAAAATCTTTTCAAATTAGATGTACACTAACATATAGGTTAACTCACTTGCTCTGTGAAATATAAAGATTTCTACTAAATAGACTTATTGAAATATACATCTATTTTTTAAAAAATAAAAACATGTCACTCTTTTGCTGAAGTAAACCATGTACTTTTCTTAAAATAGTTTATTTTCAAACCAGTTAGCAATGATTTTGAATTTTAAAAATATTTTGGCTACCTTCACTATGCATTTTATACATTATCTTTGATTTAATAACTATTTTGGAAAAGATGATTCATATATTCACATTTTTGGAAGTGCTTGTTTTTGAGGAAGGAGAGGAGCGAAGAGAAGGAATTGTAGCAGGCCGACTCTAAGATGGTCCTGAATGATCGCTTTCTCCTGATATTCACGCCCTTTTGTAATCCCTTTCCTTTGGGTAGGAGCAGGCCTGGAAACTGGCTTCTAACCAATAGAATATGACAGTAGGGTACTACTCTACGATTAGGTTACAAGAGACATTTTGGGGAAACCCTGGTGGCAAGAAACTGAGGGTGGCCCCAGCCAATGACTCTCAGTACAACAACCCAAAAGGAATTGAACCCTGCCAACAGCCTTGGACGTGAGCTTGAAATTGGGTCCTTCCCAGTTGAGTCTTTAGATAACTAAACACCAGTCCTAGCTGAAACCTGGATACAGTCTTATGAGAGACAAAGCAGGGCACAGCTTAGCCATATTCAGACTTATTACCCACAGAAACTGAAATAACGAATACGCGTTGCTCCATTCCTCTAAATTTGTATAAATTTGTTGTGAAACAACAGATAATATATTAAGAAAGATATTTGAAATACTCAGTTGAAATGGACTTGTTTTCACAATCTTTCCTGAGGCAAAGAATCATCTCCAACCAAACCTTCGAAATATGTCTTATAACATTCATTTGCATTTTGATTTACAACAGAGATTTATTTTCAGTTTTTCAGTTACTCAATATATTTTCGTAGCTCAAATATTTAGCAATTGTAAGTTTTACTTTACGTAAGATAAGATTTTAAGCTTCCTTGCTGTCTCATTATTTTTGGTTATTTTGTGTTAAATTTTGCTTTGATATACTTCTATTAATAACTATATTTTTCTAAATTTCTCTCTCTCTCTTTCTCTCTCTCTCTGTCTCTCTCTCCACCCACCATTTCTGTCTCTAGATATGTGTATTTATCAATGTTATTAGTATATAGTCTTAGAGTAATTAAAACTATGATAAAGGAGCCAGGCCCACTGGCTTACACCTCTCATCCTAACACTTTGGAAAGCAACGGCAGAATGATCACTTGAGGCCAGGAGTTTGAGACCAGCCTAGGCAATAACAAGACCCCATCTCTACAAAAAAAAAAAAAAAAAAAATCATAATAATATAAATATATATGTAAACAAAGGCCAAAAGGAAAATATCGAAGTAAAGTGCTAATGTAATAAAAAAAAATAATAATTGGCCAGAGGGTCAGAGGATTAGTTATAGAATAGACACAATACTAGGTTCAGCATATAACACAAAATCCCTACAAAACCAAAATTTTGTTTAACAAAACTGTACAGAAACTTCAATTAAAAAGATGCAAATTCTGAGCACTAACAAACTATTTCAAACACATCAAGTTTTCAGTTCATTTCAGTGCCTTTCTTATCCCTCAAGCCAAAACTCATTTTACTATGAGGTTTATTAAAAAATAAATGATAAAAAGTTAGCTTGCTACAAATGAGAAACAAAAAAGAAATGTTAATGCAGTTTAAGTAATGGAGTTATATTTTCCAACATGTAGTTGGTATTCATGTTTCAAAAACTTTATTGAATTATACTCTCAAGAACAGAACATCTATAAAAACATTTTAAAAGGAAAGTTATATGGCGTATGCAAAGAATTGTATTCTAAGGGTACTAAATTACCAAAGGAAAAAATGTAAGAGTCTCAATTTTGTAATATTAGTAATTCTTTCCTTAAAAAAAATATAAAATATTAAAATGTTCTGCTTGTTCAATTTATGCTTTAATAATATTTTCATTTTGGTATGTTAACTAAATATTTTTTTTTAAATTAGGTAAGTTCAATACATAGAACATACAAGTGATTAAGTCTATGAAATGGATGCTAAGGAAGAGAGGAATAAGGAGAAGATAAAAAAATAAATGTCTGACTGGCAAGATACAAGGAGAGAGAATCCACCAAAAATAAGTAAATGCAAACACAAACAGAGGGTGGCATATATATATCTCACCTAGAAAGAGAAAAAGAACAAATAACAGAAGCTCAATATTAGTTGGGGATCACAGTTAGACATTCACTTGTAGTTTGAGGTTATCTATAATCCTTTGAAAAGATCAGTTGATTAAATGAGTTAGCATACTTTATCTATTACAATCCTTAAAAACTCAAGAGATTTTAATCCGAATGAATTCAAAGCCAATCAAAATAATAATACTTTGAGCTATAGCAACAGTGAACAAACAAAAGAAACCAGGAAACTTGGGTTCCAATTTGACCACTTCTTAAAGAGATCAGTACATAATTATGAAGGTTTATTGAAACATACGTCAATAAAAACTAACTTCTATAGGAAGCTTACCATAATGCTTAAATAACAAAATCTATGTCTTATTTTGTGCACCATAATTTCTTATCACGTGTTTAGATGACATGCATCATAACTCATGAAATAATTTTTTAAAAGATCATTACTATATTCCTTATATATATATAGTCCTTATATATATAATATAAGAATATATATTTCTTATATATCCTTATATCACTTATAAATATATAACTTAATTATATTTATTACTTCAGAAATATAAATTTATTTCCATTAAAGAAAATTATATGCAAAGAAAGTGTGAAATTTTGAATGAGAGTTAAATAAGACATTAAAATGAAAGATCCAAAGCACATTTTAAATTTCAATAAAATAGAAAAGCACACAGATAATAGATTGATAGATAAATGATTTTTAGCCTCAACTAAAAATTATCTTGATTATCTTGTGATAATTTCAATAGTGTCATAGTAATATTTAAAAATAAAGCAGGGCAAAATAAATTCAAAGAAATTCTGGGGATTGTGCCATGACTTTAGTGACAACTAATTCACTCAACTCCATCTTTTCTTTGCAAAAATAAAGAAAGAAAATAAGAGACGAAAATGTTATCAAGAAATATTAGAGGATGTTTGTCAATGATCTGCTAGGCCAGATGCTGACAGGAATTTACATTAAGCAAAGATCAAACAAAGCCTGGAGATAGAATAATGTTCTATGTGTGTGAGAGAAAAGCAGGTAGGTAAGAGAGATTCTAAGACTAAGAAGAATTTGTTTCAGGATCAAAGATAATTTAAACATTAGGAAGTTAATTTCAAGTATCATTTTGTCATGTCCAAAAGGGAGAATAAAAAATAAAATCTCAAAAAGGTTAAGAAAAATAGCATTTGATAAAACTCTTTCATTTCTTATTTCTTAAAAAATAGTAAAATTAGAGAAGAACTTAATATAATACCCCCTCCCCCTTATTTAAAAGGAAAAATCATTGTAATAGTTAAGGATGGCATACTGGAGGCATTTCTTTTATTGACCAAGAAAAGACAAATGTTTATAACCAATATTATTATTACTGTCAGAAAGTTTAAATCCAGCAATAAGATAAAAGAAAGAATGTTAGAAAGAGGACAGAAGTGCAAGACAGTTGTAAGCTATATAATAGCAGAGATGTTTCTTCTCTTCAGTTCCCTGGTACGAAATAAGTATTCTACAGTCATAAATGATTGTTTGCAGGTTATAAGGTTGCCTATCTTGGAAGCTGCCATAGTTCGTTTTCTGTTACTATAACAGAAATACCTGGAACTCAGTAATTTGTACAGAACAGAGATTTATTTCTTATAGGTCTATTTAAGTTATATAGTGTATTTAAATTCTAATAAAATAAGCCTAGAAATAGTAACAATTAAGGAGATTTACCAAATAAATATTTCTTTATCCCAGTAATATTAACTAGCTATGGCTGGGGATGGCTAAGAGAGTGTATTAATGATGAATAACAAATATGAAAACCTAAAAATAGATTAATTAGAAATGTTTAAGATCTACTTAACCATGCTCAATAAAATTTATATAGTAACATTAAAATTGAATGAAAAATATGTTTTTGAAAGATTAAATACTACTAAGATGAATATTCTCAACAAATTATAGAGACACCTTTCCAATAAAAACCAAAATAAATTTTTTTCTTAGATCTTGATTACTCAATTGTGTTCATCTGGAAAAATAAACAATATCATCAAATTAAAAAAAAAACTTAATGAACTGGGCCTAATTTAGTATAATTTAAATATAACTTCAATAATGGTAATAATAATAATTAAAGGTGTACTGTGGGCACAAGGACAGAGAGAATGAAGAAAGAACTTAGAAAGTCCAGGAAACAAATTTCATATGAATAAGACTTTAAAGGTAAGTTTCTAAATCACTGGGGCTGCGGGGACAGAGAAGGGGCATTTTTTTATTGGTGCTGGAATAATTTTGAGTGCCAACATATCGTTACCTAAAACGAACATCAAAATTAATGAAGAAATATATAAAAGATTATATAATTATATAAAATATTCTTTTTAAAGTGAACACAAAAGATGTTCCATAAAAATTGATCACAAATGTATATATACACAATACATACAAATACACTATATTAATATGTTCTTTGCATATCAATTCAGAACATCTTTTACACTGATAGAAAACTGAGTATTTCGCATGAACAAATAACTTAATACAAAATAAATATATGTATAATATTCAGCCTGAATAATAATAAATTTTAAAATAACAGATAACACTTTCCCTTTAAACTCAAACATGAGTTTTAATTCATGATATCATTTTTTGGAGAGATTATGATGTACACTTTCATACATGATTTTTGGCCACGAAAGAAAAATTGATTATTGTGAAAGTGAAACAATGGGGTTTAAATTCCAATTCTGATAGACTCAACTTAATTGGAAATATAAAATGGAATAATTGAGATTGTTTGCCTTGGAGAGAGGCATTTTATTCTTCTTCACTAAAAGAAGATTATAAACTAAAAAGAAACTTCTAATTATGGAAAGATGGTTATGAAATTTTACCTATTGGCATTAACACATTGGATCAGTAGTAACCCTTGATTTTTGAGGAAAAATGCAAAAAAGGATGAAAAATTGCTGTGACAAGAGATGTTTCTTTAAATATTATTATTTCATATTATTTATACTATTTAGGTGCTAAACTATGTTAGAGGAGACAAATGTTACTTAAAATGAAGGGGTAATTTTTAGACAGGGTCTTAATCTCAAGTTATCAGGAAGCTTCAAAATCAATCTTGAAAGAACAGATTCAGATTGAATCAGAAACTTTCATAGTTGGGAGTTAGGTGGGAGTCATATTAAACAGTGATAACAGTTATGATTCATCAGCAGCTATTGGCAGGCATTTATTTTAATATTTCTCTAAGAATATTTAAAGTTGAGTGAGGAATAATATAAATGTAATTAAGGCATATTCCCCCCTAAATTTTGCTCTGTAAACTACAAAATACCCTTAAGTAATGGGCTTAATGTGAGAATAGTAAAGTATTATACTTTGAAATCTAGCACTTGTTATTACAATAGAGTATTTTTATTGTACATTACTACCTTATATTTGGAACACTTAGAATCAAGCATATTATAGACTAAAGATGTTTTTCAATTCGCAATGTAAGCCTATACTCTCATTAAAAAAATTGTTTTGGCACAATAAAGAATACTACCCAACATGAAAGAAATATTCTTAGTTTTCTAAAGGCATTATATGTAAAAAATGGTAGTCATGGCCAAACTCAGCAGTGGATTTACAAAATCAGCAACAATGTGGCTGATTTGACATTGTATCAACGTGTTTAGCTGATTACTCCAAATATCTTTATGGTCTATGGTTTATAGAGAGTTCTAGAATATGAATATTTGCATTTAGGAGGTTAACATTTATTGTATCTTAAATATCTGTGAAATAGAGTTTAAATTTAAATATGCTTTTACTTGAACTATAGATTATCTGAATTAAAGACATGAAGTGGTAGTTTCAATGAACGGTATGTAAACATAAACAAATTAATCCTGAGTACTGGCCACATAAACCACAATCTTTAAGTTGAGAGTGGGAAGCTTGCTAATGTTCACTCGGAAAGAAATATTATTGCAGTGATATTTTAATATTTAATTCACATAGGAGAGAATTTAAATATACACTACATTTCATATGTAAAGTCTTCTTGTTATATAAGAAAGTCAGGATTTACTGTCATCTCAAAGGATTATAAATTACTTTTGCAGTATTCACAAAGAAAAGTAACGTTTTAAGCTATTTTTTGATTCTACCTTTATTATTACATATTTTTGTGTGCTCAGAAGCTTTGACAAGTGGATATATGTGTCAAATTGAAAATCAAACTTTATCTGTGGATACCAAGAAAAGAAAATCCATCGTATTAACCTTCTTTTCAAATATTAAAAGGTTTACCAGGGTTATTGCTAAAAAGCAAAGCAAATATAAATAAATAATAATAAAATGATTTGCCTCCATGAGGAAAATAATTCATTCTAGTGTAAGAACTATCCCTTTCCTTTTAGACTGGAATATCTTTAGAAATAGATGCAATAAATATGTATACTGTAAGCAAAGAGATGTATCAGAATGACCTCTTCCAACAGCATTAATTAATTTAAATATTTATTTGAGGTATCAGACATATTATGTGTTCGCCACTGTCGTAGAAGGAACAACATGATCAGCTTATGATTTATACCATCAGGAAGGTCAGTCTGATGAGAAAATCAGAGAAAAGATAAGATTGTTACTGCCCAACCAAGTTCATTGCCCACTGCTCAAGAGGAAGCCAATACACTGAGATAGCGGTGGTTACAGCAGAGACTTTACTATCACATGACACCGTGCAAGGTAATGTGAGGAATTTCTCAAATCTGTCTCCCTGAGAATTTTGGGGCCAGAGTTTTTAACGATAGTTTGGTAGGTAAAGGGCTAGAGAATTAGGTGTGCTGATTGGCTGGGGATGATCTCATAGGTTTGGGAAGCAGAAATTGTCTTCTTACACTGAGTTAATGCTGAGGTTGCAAGACCAATTGAGTTAGTTTCTTAGATATGGGCCTCTGATCAGTTGGCCCACCAGAATGCAGGGTCTGGATTCGGAAGATATCTCAAAAACCAGCCTTAGGCTTCATAAGGATAATGTTATATATGGGAACGATGTGGAAAGTTAAGAATATTTATGACCATCAGCTATATGACTACTGAGTAGTGAGCAATTATAAGAAAGTAATCTAGGGAACAAATGCTGGAGATTTTATAAATATATATCTATATATACACACACACACACACACACACACACATACATACATACACACACACACATATTATATACATATATATAATGCCTATACCATTGTAGATTTCAGCCCCCTACCACAGTTCCCACCTTATGTCTTTTATTAATTTTATAAAGGATAGTTTCAAGATGTTATATGAAAAGATCTTCTGGAGACCAACTCGAGCAAAAATATGTTATTGTGCAATACTATTTTGTAACATATGGGCATGCAAGATGAAGGGAGGAGTAGAATTGCTTGAGATAATGCAGAGCATTTTCAGAAAGGCAATGAGTAGGAGGAAAGAAAACAGAGCAGAAGGAAGAAGAGACTTAACAGTATCAACAAAAATATCTAATGGATCATTTGGTTAAATTTAATGATGTGGCCTTTCTTTATAAAATCTTCAGCAACATCTACAATAGCCAATGCTTGTGGAATCTGAGAATTTCTTTTATGTTATATACACAAAACTCAATGTTTGCCTTTGAAGCAGTTACAAAGCAAGTTTCCAAAGGACAGTCAAGCACCATATGAGTAATAGTTATTCATTCAGCACAATAGTGTTTTTGTGAAGGAACTTAATTACATGGGTAAAAATAAGCAGCATGTGCTATTACCTGGAAAGTATAGCCCACTGTGGCAATGGATGTATCCAGCTATCAGCCACTACTGGGTTTTATTCCATGATCTCCATAAAAACTCTTTAAAGAACATTTCATTATGACAATGTTCAAATTTACAGCCAAATTGATACAATTTTATAATGAATACCAATATACCTACCATTGAGATTCTACCATTAGTATTTTACCATATTTGATTTTTTTTCACTTTTTATTCAAGTAGATTTAGGTGGTACAAGAGTATTTTTGTTACATGGGTTAATTGCAAAGTGGAGAAGTGTATGTTTTTAAAGTACTTGCTTTACAACGTATTTATCCATTCATCCATCCTCCTAGCCATTCATCAGTTGATCCTGTATGCACTTCAAACAAATTCCAAATATCAGAACAATTCCTCTTAAATACACCATCATATGTATCATTCCTCAAAGTTCATTATTTTTCTTCTGCAGTAAAATTTAGATGTACAAATGAAATACACAAATCTCCAGTGTGCATTTGTCAAGAATTTTTTTTTTAATTTAGTTTTTTATGTAGTTTGCCTTGCAGGAAGAAAATGCCTGGTAAGACTGATGCAAGTATCTTCTCTCCTAAGTAGTACATCACTTTTTTCACTGTAACCACCTTTGTTAGTGAGTCTACATCCCAGAATCCCACAAGCTCTGGGCATTGATATTATCTACTTCCAAACTCAGTACGACACAGTGTCAGTCAAGGGACCAATGTCAAAAATAGAGGGGGCCTCAATGGTCTACCGAACAAGCTTTTCTGTATGCATGCTGTTCAGTTTTCTATTCCAAATTTTGTGAGTATCTAATTATTTTGGGAGAATTTGTTAGCTAGTATTGAGAACCACTGATTAAGGGCTAGTGGTTATTATGTAAATAACTCAAGAGTAGTGTTTCTTCAAGTTGTAAAATGATGACTCAATGTAGCATTGTGGAAAGGGCTATGAATTTCAAATCAGTAAAGCACTTTTAAAGCTTAGGTATGAAACCGACCAACAGTGTCTCAGGAGAAAATCAGAAAGCTCAGGTGTATATATGGATAGCTCCTCATAAACTTAATTTGAAAATCAAACATTTAAAAGTATTTTCAATACCATACTGATTTAATTATTATAGCCTTTTAGTACAGTTTGAAGTCTGGTAATGTGATACCTCCTGATTTGTTCCCAATGGAACAGAACAGAAAACCCAGATATAAAACCATCCACTTACAGTGAACTGATCTTCAACAAAGCAGACAACAATATACACTGGGGAAAAGAATCCCTATTCAATAAATAGTCCTGGGAAAACTGGATAGCCACATGCAGAAGAATGAAACAGGATCCATATCTTTTACCACTTACAAAAATTAATCAAAGATGGACAAAAGACTTATGTGTAAGGCATGAAACCATAAGAATTCTGGAAGAAAATGTGAGAAAAACTCTTATAGATGTCCACCCAGGAAAAGAATTTATGAAGAAGACGCCAAAGGCAATCACGGCAACAACAAAAATAAATAAATGGGACTTGAATAAATTAAAAAAGTCTGCACAACAAAGAAAATAGTTAACAGAGCAAATACACAACCTAAAGAATGGGAGAAAGTGTTTGCAAGCTCTACGTTTGATAAAGGACTAATAACCAGAATCAACAAAGAATTCAAGTAAATCAACAAGAAAAAATCAAACAATCCCATTAAAAAGTGAACAAAAGACATGAACAGAAGTTTTTTAAAAGAAGATAGACAAATAGCCAATAAACATATGAAAAAATGCCACTATTCATCAGGGAATGTCACTAGTCATCAGGGAAATGCAAATTAAAACAACCTTACCCCAGTTAGAATGGCCTTTATTAAAAAGTCCAAAATCAGTATATGCTGGTGTGGATAAAGAGGGAAAGGAACGTGTATACACTGTTCATGGGACTGCAAATTAGTACAACCTCTATGGAAAATGCTATGAAGATTCCTCAAAGAACTAAAAGTTGAGCTACCATTTGACCCAGGAAATTAACTACTGAGTATTCCAAAGGAAAATAAGTCATTTTATTAAAAAGACACCTGCACCCGGATGTTAATTGTATAGCACAATACACAATTGCAAAGATGTGGACTCAACCCAAGTGCCCATTAACACGTGAATGGATTAACAAAATGTGGTACATGTATACCATGGAGTACTACTCAGCCATAAAAAGGGATGAATTAGGGCTTTTTGCAGCATTTGGGGTAGAACTGGAGACAGTTATCCTAAATAAAGTATCTAAAGTATGTAAAAACAAACACTACATGTACTCACTACTAAATTGGAACTATCCAGTGAGCACATACGTGCAATGAGGGAAGTAAAACCCAACAAAAATTAACCAGTGGGGATGAGAGTGGAGGAAATGCGTAAAAACCTAACTAACAGGCACAATGAAAAATTTCAGGGTGATGAGCACTCTTACAACAATGACTTAAACATTAGAAAAGCAATTTATGTAACCAAAATTATTTGTACACCATAATACTTTGAAATAAAAAAAAGTATTTTCAAAAATATATACATATAACAGTCAAATATAATGTTAAATAAATATATATTCTGGTTATTTTAAATATATATATTTTAAATGCATATTTGAAGATATGCATTTTTGGCAACAAAATAATTTATGTTAATAAGTGTTGATGTTTCTATCTATTTCCAATATGTGGATGCCAGTTGACTGCAAATTTTCAATGCAAATTCGATCATTGACAAATAAAACTTCAGAAGGAGTATTACACAAGCTGAAGTAAATGTAGGAAACAAAAATAAGCAGAAAAATAATGACAGAAGACTGAGATTAGTAGAGTGAAAAATTTTGGCATAATCATAGAAATATAGCATCAAGTAATCGAGCAGCAAGATTATAATAATATGAAACAGACTACACGAAATTTGCAATACATGCCAAGACAAGTAGGTACAAAGATGAGATAAAGGAGATGCCATTATGATAAACTACTCATGTACAAAGTCAGAATCTGGGGTGATTATTTCTGCATTTTCAAAGGAACCTTCATTCCAGGAAAATGGTGAGATAGACATTATTTTAGTAATGTCACAACCTCATACTAAAGACTTAATTTCTCATTTTTACTTCTCTTTTGGCTGTTTTGACTTTGTGTCTTCACGGAGCCTTGCAGGGGAAACATCAAGAAGTAGTGAAGAAACTTTGATATGTAATTTGACCAACCTGGATTTGTCTTACCACCATGGAGACTGAGGCTCAATTTTCTGCTTATATAATATAATACTGTTTTGTTGCTTGGTTATTGTTAAATTTTAAGAAGATAATATAGGTAAAGTTCCTATCTCCATCCCTGTGATACAGTAGAAACTTAATTAATTCAATAAACATCCATTAAGTGTTTATCATGTCTTAGGTATTAAAATACGCATTGAGGTATGGTGGCAAATAAAGAGATAATTTCTGCCTGAATGGACCTCATACTCTTTCCAGGAAAAGGAACAACTAAACAAACAGTAATTACAGAGTGGTTACCATTATGATATGAAAAGTACAAGACACTATGGAGGAACATAAATATTATTCCCAAAATAGAACACATATGTTGGGTACTTAATATATGCCAAGCACTGTCCCAAGTGCTTTTCGTGGCTTAAATATTGTAATTCTCAGAACAACCCCATGAAGTAGGTATATCATCTCCATTTATAAAGGGCGGAATGAGGTAGAAAGATATTTAACAACCTGCTCAAGGTGGCACAGTTTTTAAGTTGAAGAATTGAGGTTAAGGGTAGTCTATACTGTTAATTTTTAGCGAATCTGCCTCTTCATTGCTGAAATGAGAAATTTAAACCAGGAAAGGAGCTTCCCAGAGAAACCCGAAGGACAGGTAGTATCAGGTCAAGCAAGAAGTAGGAGGAGGGAATGTGATCCAGAGAGAAAGTATATGAAAGTAAAAACTGACTTTATTTCTAACGACGTGAAACTACACCTGTGATTTCAAATTCAGGATATAAAAATTGCTTATATTGTTTGATTAGGTTTGGAAGACATTTTATATTTTGGAAGCAGATGGATATTTTATGGAAGTATAAAATATCATTGTGAGTTATTATTGTGTAACTTTTTATTGCAGTTTGAGGATAATATTTATTACAAATTTTGTTTTACAATTTTGTTAGCCACAGTACAGTAAATAAAAAATACACTTACTTTTGTGATTCCAAAAAATATATCTGAAGAGTGTAAAATGGGACAGAGAGCTCTCTGTAAATAAAGCATGGTTGTCTGAAGATTCGGAATAAACGTAGCCATTATTTTGAACCCAGATCTGAAAGTGTCAATGATAGTTATTTCTGGGATGACAGCAGTCCTTGACTCATGAACACTTAGAACAATAAATCAGATCTACCCAACGTTTTACTTCTATCAAATTCTGTCATGCATCTATACTTGTGAAAGTGTTTGAAAATATTCAACTGTACACTTAATTGAAATATAACTTTAATGATAAAAATCTTTTAAATTTGTAATTTTCCTTCCATATTTCAATTTGAAATTAAAAATGTAAGCATGTTTCCAAGATTGAGCTTATGTATTGTGTATTATCTTCAGATTTCTATTCATAATATGAACTTTTTCTTTTTTGTAAATCAAATTGAGTGCTTAGTATATGCAAAGAGTTGAAGTGTGCATTATTTGCAGATGAGGAGATAAGATACATATCCTCAAATATGTATTATATAAGGTAATAAATAAAAATTCTTTTAAAATGTTCTACTTGGAAAATGAACCAGTAGAGAGAAAGAGTAAGAAAATTAACTAAATTGAATATTTTTTTCATTTTTATTCTCTTGCTTCATTATGAAGTAAATACATAAATGAACTTGAATGGGTTCTTAAGAGTACAAATAAAAGATAACATTGGAAAGAGAAGGAAAATTACTTTGATGGTTAGAGGGAAAAGAAGGCTCATAAGTATAAAAATACAGTAAATATATTTAGATGTTGAGACCTTGAGGCTTCCACCATTCTAATTTCCTGAGAGTAGGACCCACAGTTGGACAGGTAGGATTAGGGCTTGAATGAAGAATTTAGGAAAGCCCCCATGGGGAATAAAAACTAAAATGAAAAGATATAAAAAATTGCTGATTAGTAATTAAGGCATGAATGAAATGAAAGAGTATGGCCTCATAACATCTAATGAATTTATATGGAACACTTGAAGCAGAATCACATGGCCTGATCTGGATTAAAAACATAGATTCACTATTTCATGGACGTGCTGTCTTGGATAACCTGCTGTAACTCTTTGAACCTCAGTTTCTTCCTGCACTAAGTGGATATTTCTATTTTAAGTATTAATGCCTAGTATATGACTGGCATCCATTAAGTTATAGTTATTATGTTGACTATTTTTATTATTATTCCTAAAATGAAAGAAGTGGAAGAAATCTTTGGAGATTAGCTATTAACTTATTTAACTTTGTCACTGACAGTAAAATAAATTAAATTTCAGAAAGATTTTAAGATTTCCTTACAGGTATATAGCTATTTAGTGGCATATCCAAATCAAACACCAAAAATTAAATTAACAAATTTATAAGCAAAATTGAAAACAGACAAAATGAGCACTACCATGAAAAGCTTCATGAATTTAATAATTTTTCCTATTTACTTATCCTCATTAAAATAAAAGATTATTCAGTGTTTTGTTTAAACTACTTGGTGGGACATAAGAAAATCAGAGCTATAAAATATTATCCCTAGACAGACCAATATTTTATAGAAAGTTAAGTGGGGATGTAGAAGTAATGGATAAAATATATAGGAAAAAGAAACATGAATGAATTCAACTTTTTTAAAAGAGAAATACTGATATAGTTTGTAGTTTTATATACACAGATCTTTATAGACAGAAATAGATAATTTTGAAACAAGATAGAGACCAAACTGTAAAATAAGTATAGCATGAATGGATGAAAACTAAGTCTCTAACAATGTTATTATTAATTGTTTAAATAAGTATGGAAGATGCCAAAATTTCATAGTTCTTGACTCAATAGTAATTGCCTATTTTGAACATAATGAACTGCTTCTTGTTATTGCTAAGATTTTAAGTATAGTAATTTCTGATTAACAATGGGCATTTTAAATAACTATTAAATTCAACATACAAATTTTTTCCTTTAGCAACACTACAGCACTTTACTGGAACAAAAGCTGATTTTAAATTTTCTAAGTCTCATGTAAATAGCACGGTATTAATGCTGAAAAGGCTAAGGAGTAAATATCAAAGATAAGCAAAAGTAATTTTGAATTTCACATGCTTCTTTTGTCCATTAGTCCAAGTTATCACAAACAGATGGCAGTGACATTTATAAAAGTTGTTCTTAAAAATACTAACAAAATATTTATATGACATTATTTTTAGCAATAGACATTCAATGCAGACTCACCAAAATCTCCACTAAAATATCCATGAGAATACAAAAGCAGACAAAAACTCATAATCTCAATTAAAGTAAGATTATCATACAAGTTGGAAGATGGAAGAAACGCAACTGGAAAAAAGGTAAGCAAATGTTGTAATGATTATACAAGCTACATTGGGTAACCATCTATTATAAAGAACAGTATAAATATGGCAGTTTGAGGCAGCTAGAGGTCACATTGTTGCATTAGAGAAGGGATTGCTGAGGGTGGCAGAGAATTTAGAGTTATTAATAATTTATTACATTCTCTGATTTAATTTAGTAAACAGGGTTCTTGGTTCATACAAAGACAGGATGGACTCTAGTACATAGTTGATGGTGGGCACTGTAGTATGCTTATACACTCCATTGGTTCAGAGTATCAGATATTAAGATAATAGGGTAGAAGATGATCCAACGTGAGTCCAGTAAGGACTCACAGAATGGAGGCATGGATGCTTTTCAGACACTAGAAAATGAATTAATAGCTTTGTATACTATTTTTTGTCAGCAGTATATCTGAGAAGGGAATCACCTAACATGCATTCCAAAGAAGACTAAAGACAATCCATTCTCTTTATTTGTTTATCTACAACTGGATACAGATAGAGCTCACTTCATAAGAATTACAAAAAGGTAACATTAATAATAAAAAGATTAAGCTATCTCAACACTAAGAACATGCAATGACACATTATCTTGAAGACTCAAGAGTCAACATATCTCTGAAATATATATAATAGGAATAAAAATGAAATTTTGGAATCTTGTTTCTCATCCTCACTATAATGCAAAAATGCATGGTGCTTTTAAAATATGAGCAAAAAGCTATGAGAATAAAACAAATTGAGAAGATCAAAATACATTGAGTTATAAAAACATCAATGTAAGTTAAATAAAAAGGAAGAGGTAAGGAGACATTTTAAGTTGTAGAGAAAGAAATAGAAACATTTAAATATATGTTGGTGATTACTGAGAACAGAATTAACTCTAATAAGTATTATAAATAAAAGGATGGAGAGCCTATTCAATACTGCAGAATAAAAACAATATTTTAAATAAGATAAAACCTGATGGTAGATATGAAAGAATGAAATTAAAGAACTGGGCAATGAAAAATGCAGATAATGAACATTTTCTTTTTATGAACTACCTTTAGATAATCATTCAAGTTATATTATAAAAAACTGAGAAAATAGTATAAAACAGAAAAAAATGAAGAATTAATAATCTTTAATTATATATCATTGTCATTGTGTAAAATTGCCAATTCATGGTGATAATAAAATGCACCATATTACTTTTGTCTTACTACTACTTTTAAATTGTCTACAAAATATACTCTATCATTGCCTTCACCCTTAGCATACCACTCAATTGCCCTTGCCCTTGGAATGCCACTAGAAAACATAAAACTTTTAGTGAGAATAAAATACAAGTTTGTTAAAGGATATAAAAAACAACATGGAAACAGATAATTTGTTCAACGACAAGATGAGTATTAATAACATTTTCAAAACATCAATTATCCATAAATTAATAAACTCAGTGCAACTTCAATAAAAATTTGAAAAAATGTTTGAGGAACTTGATATACTCATTTTAAAATTACATGTAAGAATAAAGTTTCCTAAATATCTAAGTCAGTTTTTAAAAAGAAAAATAAAGTTGAGATAAAGTCTTGTGGGGCTCACCTTGTAAACAAAGGAGTACATAACAAAGCTAGAGTAATTAAAAATTTTAAGAAGGCTAAACTGGGACAAGAACAAAGAGATCAATAAAATTGAGTGGAGAACTAACCGAACAAGTGGGAAGACAATTTGAGCAAGGATCAGACATTATGATAAAGCAGTATTACAAATTAGTGATTAGACAAAAATGTTTAGAAGATGTTACCCATATAACTATCTTCTAAGGAGAAATATAAAATTCGATCCTAATTTTATACCAGGTATAAAAGTAAGCTCCAAATGAATGAAAGTTCAAAATATAAAGGGTAAATTATAAACTGAATAGTAAAAAAAGTAGAAGAACATTTTTATCACATTTTTATAGGTAAAATTTACTAAGACTCCCAAAAAGCACAAACATAGAACCCAAATTATTTGGATATAACTATATGAAAATTAATGTTTTCTCTTCAATTACTTTCATTAATTTACTCAATTATATATGTTTCCTATGACCCAGTAAGCCCCTTCTGAGTGAAGAACTGAGAGAAAATCTTGCATAGAACTATGATTTGGTCTGTATAAGAATACTCAATGATGCATTGCTTTTGGTATTGTGTAGGTGGAGTGAACCTAAGTATCAATCACAGGGAATGGCGAATGCACACTGAGGAATAGATAGCAATTGGATGCAAGGTAATCACCAAGCAATAAGGGCAGATCTGATCATCAGGGAAATGCAAATCAAAACCACAATGAGATATCAACTAACTCCCATGAGAATGGCCTTCATCAAAAAGTCCCAAAACAACAAATGCTGGCTTGGATGCAGAAAGATTGGAACACTCTTACACTGCCGGTGGGACTACAAATTAGTACAACCCTTGTGGAAAGTAATTTGGAGATACCCCAAAAGAGCTAAAAATAGAAATACCATTTGATTGAGCAATCCCATTGCTAGGCATCTACCCAAAGGAAAAAAAGGCATTCTACAATAAAGACATCTGCACTCGAATGTTTATAGCAGCACAATTCACAATTGCAAAGATATGGAAACTACTGTAGTGCCCATCAATATATGAGTGGATTAATAAAATGAGGTATATGTATAACATGGAATATTACTCAACTACAAAAAATCAATGGCGATCTAGCATCTCTTATATTATTCTTGATAGAGCTCGAGCCCATCCTTTGAAGTGAAGTATCACAAGAATAGAAAAACATGCACCCACATGTACTCGACATCAAATTGATACTAACTGATCAACACTAAGGTGCTCTCACGGTAGTAATATTCACTGGGTGCCAGTCAGGTGGCAGGGATAGGAGAGTAAATTCACAACTAATGGAGGTGGAGCGCACTGAATGGGGGAAGGGCACGCTTGTAGCTCTGGCTTGGGCAAGGCAAAGGCATTATGTGTAACCTAAATGCTTGTACCCTCATAATATCCTGAAATAAAAAAAAAAATCAACTCATCTTTAATTTAACTTTTTTATCAAATGAGTTATGAAATAATAATATAATTTGATTTATTCCTAATATTCATTATTAAATGTGAGCTGTAACCCTATCCCTAACTCTAGACCTAACAAAACAAAGAGTACATGTATACATTTAAAAAACATATCAAATATCTTAGGATAGGTGTCAGTGGAGTTATGAAGGATGAAAGAAAACATAATTAAATAAAAACAAGAGAGCATCTTCACATGGGCCAGTGTTAATACTGTTTCATAGACCGAGGAGTTTTATATGTCAGTTCTTCACAGTCAGGGCCAAAAATTTAAAAAAAGAAAAGAAGAAAAACAAAAGAGAAATACAGGATATTTTCCCAGAATGCAAGGATCCCACAAAGCTCCTAGCACATGAACTAAAACTGCCCACACTAGGCACATCATCAGGAAATTTTGCAGCACCATCTAAAGGCCACGAAGGATAAACACAAAAGTGGTGCTGTGCCTCTTAAGAGAAGAATGGAGTAATCTTCAAAATTCTGAGGAAAATTATTTCTAAATTAAAATTGTACTCCCAAACTATTCATAGAGTGTGAGAAGAATAAAGATATTGTCAGATATCTAAGACGTTGTAGAGATAATTCTATGTGCTCAGCAAACATATTCATTTTCCTTTAGACATTTAGGAAAGCTCTATTTTCCATTCCTCCTTGTAGTTGAGTAAGGCCAGGCGATTGATTTCTGACCAATGGAATGAGCTGACGATTACGTGCATGCCACTTACATGCTTAGGTATAAAGGCCCTATTTTTTAGAAGAAAAATATAAATTATCTTGTGTGATCAGGCAAACCTCCTGTCATCCCCTTCTGCAGTGTCTTTGGAGGTGACATGTTGAAGGTAGCTGTGCCACAGAAAGGGGCAGCTTAAATCCCTTAACGTTTGGAACAGAGCACTGACGTCTCTCTAACTCCCTCCTGCCTTAGCTGATGGCTCCAATATTGCCAATTTAATTATTTTAAATAAACAGTATATAAATATTATAACACAGGTTATTATTTCTTTTGTTCAGGGGGAAAACACTTCATATTCCAATTCAAATTTATATAATTTCAATTTGCAGATCAAATCTATAGGCTAGTAACAGTAAAACTATATAAATAATTTTGGCCCAGGTTTTATTAATAAAACACTCAATAGTATGTAATTGAATTCCAGTGCTTATCACCTAAAGGAAGAGGTACCTTTTTCTGTTATATTTCAAGAGACCAGGAAGTCATAGTCATAATACATAAAGAACTTAAGATACCTTCTCCTTTTTTAATGTGCATCTTGACCTATAAGTATATTTAAATTTATTTGCCAGTTTTGACATAAATGTTCATATTGAATACATTTGAAATAGATCATCAAAAAAATTGCTTGATGGGTAGATTCGTGACTTAAAATTAAAATTTACGTCTTCTCAGAAAAAATGAATATCTAAAACTATATCAACCTCTTCCAATGATAACATGTGCACATTTATCCCCAATTCTCCTAGATGGAACAGCTGTTTAGTTTTATAAAATGAGCATACTTCAAAAAATTGTGATTCTGCTCAAAGGCAGAATATGATACTCCCTAAAGTTATATGCTGAATACAGAAATCACTAATAGAGTCCAAGGAACACTTAGCACACTTCTGCTGGATAAGCCACAATGTGTTCTCCAAGTCTTCTGTCAACAGCTGCATCTGTCTGCTATAATATGGAGGAAAATTACAAACCTGGTTAAAGAAAACAGTAAAGAGAGCATCAAAATTTCAAGATGTTCATCACAATATTATAATTTTGAAGAATACAGTATAGTCTTACTTTATGTTTGACTGCATTTTTTATTGGGAAGAATCATTTTTATATTCAGAATAATGAATACATGTACTTTTATTTTAAAAGCTGCTATTTAAAGTACGTGGCTACATAGTAAGACACAGTTCTGAATAAAGAGAGCATAAAATTATTTCCTTGATTACTCTGTATTTACATGTTCAGATTTATTTACAGAATAAGAATTAATTTGTAATGTCACAAATAAATTTGCATTTTTCATTTCAGATGCCATGGGTACTTTTAGCCAAACGAACATTATAAATCATTGAAAATAATCTATAATATATTAAATGCTGCTATTTTTCCTCTTTATAACTATGAAGGATTGATTCTATCTCAGATACTCCATGTTCATTATATAATGCACTAGCTGGGAATATCAGACATTTTTTAAGTATGAGTCAAATTCTTCACCGAAAGTTGGATTTCTCATTCATTCTTCTATTGCATTTCCTAGATGGAATTTCTGCTCCTATTCCCACAGTTCCAATCTACAAATTAATAGTTTACCAGGAAGTAGCAGGCAGTAGGTATCAGCAAAGGGGTGGGAATATTCAATATTATTGGGTTTTCTTGGAGGATATTATATCTAATCTTTTCTTCACTGAGTAACAATGGTATCATTACAATCTTGCTCTTAAAAGGAAGAATATACTTCAAATATTTATGCTTTGCTTATCACAATACTAGTTGAGACTACATAAGAATCAGCTTATCTAGTCTCAAGTTGTGAAAACCTGGGGCACATCAATGTAATGCTCATTCATGTCTATTAAAGAACTGAAGATGTTTTTTCTGGAAATTTTTACTAACTTGTGAGGCAACACGGAATCAGAAAAAACAAAGCTACAAGGACAAAGGTTGCCTCTAGGATCAAAGCACAACTTCTGGCAGGCTCAGCTCCAATGGGGAATTTACTACTGTACTGAACATCTCAAGGGATTAAGCAATATCTTAATGCTTCCTTAGTAAACCTTTAATTCTAGTTATTGAACAAATGCTCAGATGGAAACATGTTTCAAATTTATTAAAGAGGCTTGAAAAGTGTATTGTACAGAGATTTTTTTTCTCAGGTGGGTTAGGCTGTACTCTCTCACTTCTCTGTGGGTCTCAAAACGAGGTCTATTAGGGGCATTCAGAAACATAAAGGAAAACTTACTTATTTTAATTATAAGTGGATGACAACATTGATATTTAATGGGAGGTAACCAGAAATAATAAAACTACTGCATTTCTTACCTGCATAAAAAAATTATGTTGTCAAAATATCAGTAGCTCATCATAGAGATACATTTGTTAAAATTCCTAGAATTTACCCCTTTGTTTAATAAATGTTTTTTTCTCTCTCTGACTACAGATTTATGTCAGTCCATCATATGTATACAAAACTGCAAACACAGTGGCAAACAAAGAAGTCACTATCAGTGTCTTTGTGGAGCTTACAGATGAACAACAATATAAATATTAAGCAGATTATTATAATAATTGATCAAATAAGATAGTAAAATTTGAAAATTATCTTACATACCCTACGGATCCTACCTAATCTCAAGAACTAACAGGGCCATAGCCAAAATGAACAAGGAAGATGAGTCATGTTTGGCTCTACTAGGGAGTGGTTCACAGGTAACCCAATGTTTTTGTCTTTCTACATTGGTGTTCTGCTCATGTTTCATAGCAATACTTAATGAGGCTAGGTAGGTATCTATGGATTGAGGAAAGAGACTATTAAATTGGGGTATATCATGGTAAGTCTTGAATTCTTAGAAGGAATGATAAAGGCAAGAGATGTAGTACATACCAATAAAATGTTGTATTTAAAGTGTAGAATTTAATAAAATTTTGCATGCATACACTTCTGTGAAATCATTGTGGTAATCAGCGTAATGAGAATATCTATCACCCCCAAGCATTTCCTCTTGCCCATGGATAAGTCCTCCCTCCTTTTTCTACCTGCCTACACCTTTTCCAAGCCCCAGGCAACCACTGATCTGCTTTGTGTCACTGTATATTGTCTGCATTTGAAATAATTTTACATAAATAAAACCACAAAATATGAATCTTTTTCTTGGCTTATTTACCCAGATAATTATTGTGAGATCCATCTATAATTTTGAAGGCATAATTTTATTGCCAAGTAATATTCAATTATGTGGATATAACACAATTTGTTTATTTATTCTCCTGTTGATGGGCATTAGGGTTGTTTTCAATTTTTGGCTCTTATGCATAAGCATGTTATGAATAATTTTCTACATATCTGATATGGGTGTTTGTTTTTATTTATCACGAATGAATACTTATGATTGCAATGAATAAATCATTTGGAAGGTATATATTTTACTATGCAAGGAATTGCTAAAATGTTTTCCAAAGTGACTATATTACTTTACAGTTCCCTTAGCAAGGTATGAGAATTCCACTTTCCTCTCTTTTCAGATTCACTGTTCCAAATTGTCTGATTTTCAATATCTGAAAACCATTTTTACGTATATTTGTAAAGGTTTTAAACATTGTTTTAGGCAGGAAGGTAGATCTGGTCAGTTACTGTGTCTTGGCCAGAAGTTGATATCTTTTATTTAACCTTCTAACTCTTCTTTCTAAATATTTTAAACTTCACAAGTTTTATCTAATTTCCTGATTTAAAGTTTAAGCCTTATAAAAATGAGCCTTTACTTTTAGCATTTCTTATGCATTTGTTTACCACAATATTCCTAATATTTGGGAGAGTAAGTATGTCCCGAAAAGAAAGGAAGGGAGAATAAGATGTTTGAAGACATAAAGCAAAGAGACAATACTTCCTAAATATTCATGAGAAATGTGCTTTCTACTACAATATATGTCTTTTACTGTTAAATTATTTTTAAGTAATTTCTATTGCTTTATATTTAAAGTTTCATATTTTTTATGAGAGTTTGTATGTTCTGGTTTTGTACAATATCCTTTGCTTGGAAAATAATTGCATTTTATTCATTATTAAGTTCTAGTCTTACATATTTAATTGTTTAATTAATATTTCTACATTGATTCATTAACATCACCTTACATAGAACAAAACTAAATCAATCATTTTTTTCCTTTAAAAATGATTTTTAATGATTTTTTCCTTTTAATTTCCTGTGTCTTTTCCTATTGTTAGTATCTCCTTTTATATTTGAAATTACTTAAGACTGCTTTGAGTCTATATCTCATTCCACAAATCTCATTCTTTTACTTCCTTAATTGCCTTCTTCACCTCTCCAAAATATTTAAAGTTCTTTTTTTACCGGTTCTTGAAAATGATCATTAATCTTTCTCTCATAAGACACATTGCCATTGTAAACATATGCACATATATATTTAATTGCTTTCTTCTCCACTAGACCTTAAACTCCATTAGGTTACAGATTGTATCTTGTTCATTGCTCTGTACAGATGCAGTGACCAACTCATAATTAAAAAAAAAAAATTCCTGAAGGGCTGAATTCATTATATCATTTCATCTTTATTTTGTTACATCTACGGAATCAGAACTGTCCTTTTTAGTCCCTTCATGTACCATAATTCATGCTATTATCACTTTAAAATATGCTCATTTCCTCCATATTATTCTAATTCAATTTAATTGCATATTCTAATATTATTGATACTTCTAAAATGCCACTTCTATTGTTTTACTCCTACTGCTAAAAAAGTTTCAAATTTTTCCAAATACCAGCAGATAGAGCCACCATTCACTCAACTTGCTTTGAAAAACTCCATGTCTGGTCTCATTCTAACTTCCAATCATATCCAGTGACAAAAATAAATTTTCTTCACCTTGCACTCTGAGTTTTCAAGTTGATCAATTTTATATCCTTAATATTTCTCAAACTTGATTTGTTCCATCTTCTTTGTCATCAGCTCATTTCAAGCAATTATCATGTCTTCCTTTTTTACCCCAAGCACCTGCTAAGTGATCTTCCTGCTTTTTCATATTTATCTAGGATACATTTTCTTTACTGTCCTTACAGGGTCTTAAAAACAGACAAAACAACAAAACTGGTTCCTCTGTTAAAGATCTTTTAGTAGTTTACCATTGTCCTCAGGGTAATTCTGTACTTTATAGACTGACTTACAAGGCTTATCTTCATCTGGTCTCCAGACATCTCTTCAGACACATTATTTAACACCCTCTCTCTTACACACTCTACTTCAGATGATACAGAACTTCTTACAATTCCTTCATACAGTACATAATGTTCTTGCTCATCTCCTAATCCTCCACTGCTTCTTACTAAGTTACTCTTCCTCCCAACCTGAAATTTATTTGATCAATTCCTCAGAGACTTTAAGGTTTCCCCTTCACTAATTTTCTTTTGAAATTATCATTGCTCCAAGGCTTTATGTTCCTGTAATATACTCTTCTAATGGTCGGCACACTCAAATACGTGTACTCCTGTGGGTTCACAAAGGTATTTCAAGGAGTATTGGCACAGAGTTTTAAGGAAATCAGTTGTCAGAACCTCAACTGACAGTTACATTGTTTCCTAAAATTAGTCCACATGATAACATAGATAACGGAGATGTAAATTTTCTTTTGTTATTTCCCATTCCCCAAATAACTTTCTCTTACAATCAACTTTTTCTTACTTTATAAAAGAAATGCATTACTTCTCATCATGGTGAGTCTTTCTATAGTGCGCATCTCATGGATGAGCCCTGGGTATAAGGTGATTGATCATTAAAAATGACTTGATAATAGATCTCTATCAAATTTCTTTTATGAGACAAACTTTTTTATTTCAAAATAATAAGGGGGTACAAATGTTTTTGTTACCTGGATAGCTTTTATAATGTTTAAGTCAGGGCTATTAGTGTGCCCATTCCCCAAACAGTGTTCGCGGTGTTCACTGTATCCATTAGGTAGGTTTTTGTCCCTCCCCACTTCCCCTCATGCCCCTTCTTGATTTCCAGTGATCATTGCTTCCTTCTGTGCCCATGTGTGCCCATCAATTAGTTCTAAGTTATTAGAGAGTACATGTGGTGTTTGTTTTTCCATTCCTGAGATACTTCACTAGGATAATGGTCTCCAGTTCCATCCATATTGCTGTGAAGGACATTCATTCATTTCATTTTATGGCTAAATAGTACTCTGTTTTTATACACACACATATACACATGCACACATCACCTTTTGTTAAACCCACTCATGAATTGTTGAGCACAAGGGTTGATTCTACACTTTTGCAATTGTGTATTGTGCTGCAATAAACATTCGAATGCAGATGTCTTTTTGATAAAATTATTCTTTTATAGAATCTTAATGTACAACATCGAAGGATTTCGAAGAATTAAGTGACATTGATATTTCAAAACTCCTTTTATCTTCATTTACTTATTTATGTAAATAATTTTCTCAGCACTTAACATCTTTAAAAAAGAAAAAATAAGGATATAATTAATACTGAAACTCATCTTTACCTTACAAAAGTTAATATTTATTCTTGGTACTGAAATTAGCTAAACAAAGCCTCCTTCATCTCATTAACCATGCATTGCAAATAATGTTTTCTTATTAATTTATCAAATGAATGCATTCTACTAAGTGAGGTATCCCAAGAATGTCAAACTTTTATTTAAATGTGAAAGTCAATATTCTCAACACACAAGGCCTTACTATGTGTAACAAGCAAAGATTTTTTTCTGGAAATATAAAGCACAGCTGGAAATAGTATTCTGAATGGAAGAGAAACAATTAAAGGAAGTTTTTATAAGAGATTTAAACAGTGAGTACTAGAAGGAAAATACAACATATTGTGAAAAAGAATAAAAGGATGTCAGGCTGAAAAGATACACCTGTCACAAACCATCAAACATCTAATATCTAAAACATACAAGGAATCCCTTCATTTCAAACAAGAAAAAGCCAATCAGTATACTATTGATATTACATTTGATTCTCAATAAAATATAGAAATTATTATCAATATTCCACTGAAGAAAAAACAGAAATGAGAGAAAATATATAATTTTTTTTCAAGGTCATACTTCCAGCAAGTGGTGTGGGAAGGGGAAAATCCAGGCTATTAGACATAAGAATTAATGTTTTCGACAAAAGCAGAGAAGAAGGGGATTCTTATACCACTCCTGAGACCCAAGTACGATGAATCTATTGCATAAATTAGGATGACTTCATTTGCTACTTGAAACTTGCTGAGATTAAGGTTATTTTTGCTGTTGACAGGAGCTTAACAAAGTCATTGGGCAATGAATGTAAGAGAAATGCACAAATCCACTGTGCGATTTGAGGATATTCCTGGATTATGTTTGTAAGAATCTTCACTGATCCCCTCATTAAGAATTTATTGATTTTCTTTTTTGGGCCAAGTCAATATTCCCATTGTGAAGCATAAATGAAATATTGAGTACAAAACTCATGCCTGGGGTATGGGAGGTGGACTGATAATGTCTTCCAAAAGGAGGTGGGAAGTGCCCAACTCCATCTTGCAGGCTGGTGAGAAGGCTTCTATGCAAACAAAGGAGCAGTAGCATTTGTAAAGATGTAGAAACCTGAGTTAATGAGATACGTTAATTGACAAAAATACCATGATATATAATTGATTGTGCTGTGAGCTAAAATCTATGTAAATACAAAATAGTTCATAGAGTTGTTATCTGGGTAAGGTAGTCTCTTGAACATCGCTCTTTTGGCAAGATTCATAAAAATAATAGAAGAAATATAAGGACAAAAACAGGCCATAATACTATCATAATATTAGTGAATACAGGTGTCAGTAAAGGACCAAAAAAAAGTGAAGATATCTACAAGATATAAAATTGAATATGAGAGATAAACTAAGTAAAAAAATCCTTAGTGCAATATATGCAACAAAGAACATCAGTACAAGTAACAATTTTCACTAATCTTATAGCAGTAAAAAATGTTATGACAAATAAAAAATACAATATTTATTATCAATAAGGCAAATATCATGTTTTCACAAATTTTATGACTTGATAAGATTCTTCAATCAAAAGGCAAACTCTCAGTATTGAGACATAAAAGGAGTGGAGTGTTGATAGATGCTACGATATGGATGTACCTTGACTACATCATGCCAAGTGAAATAAAGTACAGAGAAAAAGACAAATGTGTATAATTCCACTTACATGAAATATTTAGAATAGGAGAATTCATAGAAACTGAAAATATATTAAAGGTTACCAGGGCCTGGAGGGAAGGAAGACTGAGAAATTGTTGATTAGTTGATACAGATTTTCAGTTTGAGGTGATGAAACAGTTATGGAAATGTACAGTGGTGATGTTTGCATGACATTGGAAATGTGATTACATCACTGAACCACACACTTAAAATTGGTTAAAATGGCAAATTTTATGTTATATATAGCTTACCAGGAGAAAAGAAAAAACACACTCACACTGGGTAAAAACACAGCCGTTCCAAAAAATAACTCCGGCTTTTACTTTTTAAGACCCGTAGCTATAGTAAATGATACAGAGTGGCTGACCATATGAAATATTTAAATTAGACCATGAAGACGCTAATAACAAAAACTATAGGCATGGTTGTGTTTTCAGAGGTCAATAGGTAATTAAAAACGAACAATTGAATCTTATTTTTAAAAGGAACTACATTTCATGAAGTTCTCACAGTCAGAAATTGTGTATATATTTTCTTCTATAAATGTTTAAAATAAAGCAAACACCTAAAATAGAGAAAATAATTTTAAAATTTACATTGCACTGGTGACGTAGACTTCATATAAAATATCTCATTCCTTTACATTTACCTCTTTTTTTAAAACTCTTTAGCATTGTTTGATATTAAAATTATCCTGTCATTACTAGTACACGTTGATTATTTTTTATCTGGAATGCTTAGAACCAAAAGTTTTCAGATTTTGAATTTTTTTCAGATTTTGGAATGTTTGCATATATTGATATATAAAAAGATATATTAAGGATGAAAACCAAGTCTAATATAAATATATTAATACATCCTCCCACCAATTCTGCAACTAGGAATTATCAAAGAGAGAGGAAAATGTGTCAATGAAATAACTTGCACAGGAATGTTCATTGCAAGTTTTATTCATAATAGCCGAAAGATGGAAACACCCTAAGAGTCCATCAATAGAAGAAATGACTGACTATATTGCATTGTAGTCACAAAATGTAATGCAACTTAGCAAGAATGAACATAGAATGAGCTACTAATATATGCAACAAAATGGATTACTCTCAAAAATATTTTACTGAGTAAAAGACTAGTAAAAAAGTAAATACAGTTTGATTCC
>CAUYSK010082827.1:0-15140 GCA_963575035.1 Avahi laniger | reverse complement strand
GGGCTCTCTCTGGAAGTTCCCTTATCCAACTGAGGAAAACTTCTTCCAAAATAAACGCAATTGTCCTAAGACCCCCCCTCCCTGGGAATCTCATCAGATAACCAGGAAAGATTAACCACCAGAGAAGAGGAAAGACTAAACGTCCTCACCACACCCAGACAGACGGACTTGTCATCTGTTCCTCTAAGCGTGGCTCCATGACATTACCTGGGAGACTTTCTGTGCATAGTAAGATGACCTTGGTTCACAGTGCGGTGCTGCCCCTCTCCTTCCCCGCCACCTCCCTCAGCTCAGAGGGACTTTGTCCCAGGCTATGGTCTGTTGTTTGGACTCATTCAATTCCCCTGAAAATCTTCTACTGCCCCTCAAAATCACCCACATCCCCCATTTCCCTAATCCCTGTAAAGAGGGTATTTAAGCCTCAAGCATCTGGCACCTCTCAGGTCTCATATTTTGCATTGACTCCTGTGCTGATGCACGTTAATAAATGTGTTTGCCTTTTCTCCTGCTGATCTGTCTGTTGCCAGTTCATTTCACCAGACTCGAACCTTCAGAGGAGGAGGGAAAACTCTCTTCACCTCTACACTCACACTGGATTTCATTTGTGCATCTTGGAGATTCCTCTGTCCTAGACCTCATTAAAGTTGTTTTCCTCCTTAACAGCTTTCTTTACTAATTTTTCTCCAAATAATCCATTTTAGCTGATCCCACTAGAAGCTAAAAGATGAAATATTGGACAAAGAGAAGAAAGGAGTTCTGCAAGGGGGGATAAGAAGGCTAAGAAAGGTGGGTGTGATGGCTCACACCTGTAATCCCAGCACTTTGGGAGGCTGAAGTAGGAGGATCACTTGAGTCCAAGAGTTCGAGACCAGCCTGGACAATATAGCAAGACCCCATTTCTAAAAATATATATATATTTTTTTTTTTTAATTAGCTGGGCATGGTGGCCTGCACCTATAGTCCTAGATATTTGGGAGGCCGAGGCAGGAAGATTGCTTGAGCCCAGGAGTTTGAGGCTACAGTGAGCTATGATGATACCACTGCACTCCAGCCTGGGTGACAGAGTGAGATTCTGTCTCTTAAAAAAAAAAAAAAAAAAGGCTAAGAGAGCTGGAAGCTGCTTGTGATCCTTCCTACTCAGTGCCAGGCTTTACACAGAAATTGAATCATGACGATGACAATTATGAAAAATAAAAACCTTACTTTTTTTACAATTAAACCCACATGCAGATGATAATTACTGTTACAAGTTTAATGCCCAGACTTGTTTCTCTTCCAAAAAACTGAAAAAATCAGTCCAGCTATAACTTAGTAGAGCCCTTAAATCTGATTCAATAAGGAGCAAAACATCTGCTTTTCAAGGTATTTGGTGTTTGGTTCTCTCTAGCTGAAACTGGTTTTATTTTTCTCTCCAAACAGAATATTTCCAGGGAGGCTTTTCAGCAAAAACTACTAATTTAAGGCTTTGTTTTATATAAAAGTTACATGCTTCCCGAGATCAAGTTTTAATTAACAAAGCATTGTATGGTCTTATGCAAAACCCTGAAAATGCAAGTTGGCCGTTAAAGGGAACCATAAACCAGCATATCATTGAAATTGCACGATAATCTTATTAATCTCCCACACTATCTAGTGTCAATGCAAAAGATTTCACTTAGGAAAAAAATGTATGGCTTGAGTTAAAATAAATATTAGACCCCTGAGAAATTTACTGAAATCTACTGAGAAAGTAACTTTAGGGACTTTTTTTTTTCCTGAAAACTGTTCAAGCCTTGAGTAACTGCAATTATACTTTTATCTTACAGTAAATACTGTCTTTTTATAATTAAGAAAAACATCCCTTGTGCCTCTTCTTTGGAAAGGGACTTTTCCTCCCTATTTACCTAAAAAGGAAATCAATGTTTTACCATTTTCTAGTGAAATCATAAGAAAAACTACTAAACTGTATCTGTCTTGTAAAAGAAAAGCTCAATCAGCATCCAACGTTAAAAAAATCTGTATAAGAATATATCGTTTCATTTTGTTTCTTTAGAACATAAGAGCATTGGAATCACTCACATTCTTGGCCCTTTTTCCACCCACACAGGGAAACCAGGAGGAATTCCAGAATCAAAGGAGACCCGCATTCCTCTTTCCCACAAAGTACTCACACTTAGCAAATGGTAAAGATTTGGGTCATCATTTTTTAAGTGACAGCCAAGCAGGGAAGGACCCAGGCAGAGAGCAAATAACACTGTCTCCGCAGCCCCGTCCAGCGCTAAATCTGTGGTGTCGACAACATAACTAACGTTGCAGGAAAAATTCCAAATTTCTGTGTCCCTAGGGGAGGCATTACTTAGCAGCACTAGCTCCGACAGAGGCAGGAGAACGAGCTCTGTTTGCTTTGGGAGGACTTTGATGTTCCTTTATAAATGCTTTCTGCATCTAGTCCAACAGAATGGATGTGGAATTATATTTATGACAACCACGAGGATGTGCAAATTTATTTATGGCATAAACGGGTTCTTTTCCACAAGTCCTAGCTGTCAACAACTCCCTATTTTCCTGGAATGCCTTTGCAGCCAAGAATGTTTTGTCTCTTCAGCCGCATACCTGGAGAGCTAAAATAACAATCTTGTTAATGAGAAGACAATGAGGCTAACTGTGCTGTTTTGCAGCGTTTCGGCGGGGCCGTACCTTTTAATTGCCAAGTGTTGGCAACTTAACACACTGTAATGAGTACATTGTTCTTTCCTTTTTGCACGCAGCTCCTGGAGTGCGTTAGAAACCGAGTTTGTTCTGTGAGCAGAGCTGGGGAGAAGATTCTTATTAAGAAGCTGGCGGAAGCGTTTAGAACGAGTTTATTTTGACCAGTATGTCTTGATAGTCTGCATTCAGATGCAAGAGGAAAAAGAGATAAAGTGGATTAGCCTCAGTCATCTGGGAGATGACATTTCTCGCTGTGTTTGAAGTATTTTATGAATTAGAGAATGGGGCTGATTTTGAAGGCTAAATTAAGTTAATCTGTTTGCTTTTGTTTGATGCAGCAGCTGCGGCGACACACCCTACTTCTTTGAAAATCTTCACCTCTCGTGGGGCTGGGTTTAGAAGAGAAAAAGTGCAGGAAGGTGGCCATGGCTTGCTTGGGTGGGGAAGAGAGCTGGTTTCCGATTTCCCCTGGTGGGAGTGTCGCATTCCCGGAGAGGACTCCGTCTCTGACATCCAGGTAGACGCTGACTCTCTCCCACCGTGCATGTTACCAAAAGAGAACTTGCCTTGCGGAGCAAACATGAGTCAAAGACAGGACATTATTATCCCAACTCCTTCACGCACCCACCCCCCAGCACATTTTCATTAGAAAAAAAAAAAAAACTTGAGGGTAAAGATGAAAGAGGCAGAAAGTTCCCGTTGGTCACGGGCCATTAACAGTGAGTGACAGCCGGGTTGCCACACATTCTGCACCTACACAGAACTCGAGAGCTCCAAAGCCCGGGGCTTCCCTGTCTGTGTCTGAGTTAGGGTTTCCTGGGTGCCGGAGATGGGCCACTACATCCAAGAACCTGGTCATGACCAGATAATAACCAGGCATGGATGTCCCTTCACCTTTACACGCCACCTGGGCACTTCCAAACAGGACAGAGGGACGGCACCTTTGCAGTCACACTGACTCAACTCACGGGTCAATGTCCCAAAAACTCATCTGGTTAAGTACAAGCAGAGCTGGCTCGTCTCCGTATCAGTGACCGAGTCAGAGTGTCTTGTCACAGGCTGATGCACTGAGGGCCGTTAGACCATTTCGAAGTTCAGGGCGGGAAAAGTGAAACGTGCCTATCCTGTTTGTTAGCTGTCACATGACTCACCCCCCCCCCCCCCGACTTGGGCCGGCCGATTTCGGAAAAGGGAGTACCGTGCCTGAAGAAATCAAGAAGAGACAAGAAGTGACCATGGACTGTCACATGAGACTGGGCAGTTTCTGGTGGCAGAAGGATATTAACAGTCCACGTGGCATTTGTGGATTCAACACTCTCAGGACCTCTGGAACTGTAAGGTGGAAGGGAGAAACACCAAGTATTTTCTGAGGAGTAAGTCATTTATCAGGGCGCGTGTCCTGTAAAGCAAGTCGAGCTGGGTCTGTGTTCCATAATCTGCTGCCTGGAGCCAACACGGGGGCTGAGTGCTCTGCCTCTCTTTCCCACCAGGAGCAACTGGGACTGAGAGTGATGGCTTTGTCCCTTCCAAGGGGGCCCAGGGATAACTTGAAGTGAGGCTAAAGTGACTTTAAGTGAGGTTAAAGGTGGAATCTTTTCCCCAGAGCAACTTACCTCCTCCCCGAGAAGAGCTTCACATGAATGATGTAACATATCCCATCAGCGGCCTGTTAAAATTTTCCCCCAACATTGTGGAATATCGATTGTTTGGTCTGGCTTTTTAGAGACAGCGTCTTGCTCTGTCACCCAGGCTAGAATGCAATGGTGTCATCATAGCTCACTGCAGCCTCCAACTCCTAGGCTCAAGGGATCCTTCCACCTCAGCCTCCCGAGTAGCTGGGACTACAGGCATGCGCCACCATGCCTTGCTAATTTTTTTTTTAAATACTCTTTAATGTTGACTTTAAAAAAAAAAAAAATCACTGCTTGCATCTTTGAAAAGAAGTGATCATTTACTGAAATAAAAGCAAATTTACTTTCACATGTCCATCCTTTCCAAGATACACATTCAGCCTCTGCTGAGACCAAATGGCACAGGACTTGGGGGTGAAAATGCCCACGCGAGCCCTTCTCCACCACACGAGTGGCGCAGACAGACCCACTGGCACAAACACCTCCATCCATCAAGGTCTGATGGGCAGTTTCATAATCCTGTAATTCCAAGATCAAATATGTCTGTGCGGTAAGGGGGAGAAAGGAAAAGCGGCAGTGGCGGAAAGACAGAAAGCGTAGCTGGTGTGCCCAGGGTCCCAGGATGACGAGCACAAGCAGAACGTGGGTGCAGGGGGTGCTCAGGCCAGGCCCCGCCCCTCTGACCTTCCCCTTGGTTTCCTGTCCCCTGCCAGGGAAAATGCACCTGCCCATCTCTCCCCTTCCTTACTTGGGATTGAAACTCTTCCAAGGAACTGCGAGAGCAGGTTCTCGCTACTAATAGCAGCTGTGGCAAGTAACCAATCACAGTGAATGTCCGCAGTGTCCCCACGTGCCTCTGACACGGGTCCTCCCAGGTGAAGCCACGATGGCAGTGGGCTCAACACAACACCCCTCCAGGCCGGTGACACTGTGGGATGCCACCAAGCAGTTCCTGTTCATGGCCACCGCATCAACCCCAGCTGGGACGCCAGCTCCAGTGCAATCAGAGATCCCTGCAGCGGGCAGGTCTGCTTGTCACGCTCTGGGCCTGGAGCTGTTTTTCCCACGATGTCGAGAGGAGGCTGGGCCTGCTCCCAGCGTTGCTCCCCCTCCCAGCAGCAGCAGCAGGGCCCGGAGCTCCACCGAAGTGGCTCGTTCCTGTCTAAGAAGCAATCTCTTCATTGCCAAGGAACTAAGACACCACGTTTCCATGCCGAGGAGGACTCCTGACATGCATAGTTCCAACCTATACGTGAGATATTTTGGATTCACATTTGGAAAACTGTTCTGCCACTTCGAGTTCAAAGAATTGGGTCCCCCTGACTTTTTGCACAGGGACCTTGAACCTAGAAAGTTCGAAAACGATTATAAATAATAAATCTCCTTAATCCGTGCAATCTCACTTTGGGAGGGCAGAACAATCCCAATTCTATGGAGAAGGCCCTGGGAGGTTAATTATCTTGCCCCAGTGAATAGAGACAACTCAAGCTCTCTGAGGGGGACCCCACGCAGGGACCCCAAGCTCACCCCAGGGGGACACAGCAGGGACCCCTCCCCCTTCCAGCTCCAGCTCCCATTTTCATTTAAATCATGTAATCTCTCTAAGCCTCTGTTTCCTCTGCTGCAAAATGGGAATGATAATTCCAACCTCACAGCGATTGTGAAAACAGAGGATTATGTAAATGCATTGTGCTGCTGTTACTGTTATTATTACCACCCTCAGCCGCATGACCTCCTTAACCCTGTTTGGGAATTCATCTTCGAAGTTATATTTTCCTGTCTTTTTGGTAAGAAAGTTATTTGCAAACAACTGAAGTGTAGCCTTAGCCAATATAAAATGAGAAACAATTCTTCCAGGAGTACATATCCAGCCATCACTGGATTTTAATAGCAACACCACCCTATAAAGTGAAATGCTCCTAATTAAAATACTTCTCCATGCTTACAGCTTTGGTCAAAACACGTTTTTCTGTTTTCTTATGTGTATTTGTGCTTTAAGGATATCAAGTTATCTAATTTTGGGGGGCATCTACTCTGTGTAAAATGCCATCCTAAATGTTGAGGAAGACATAGATAAATGTTAGAAAAATCTGTCTTAATTCATTTATGAACCCCGTGTCAAAATAATGGTCCATGTACTAGTCTGTCATTTCCAAGTGACAGAGTCCCAACTGAGACTGGCTTGAGAATAATTTATTAGCTTGTGTCCCCCGTGGGTGAGCAGAGGAGTTCACTGACGGAGAAAGGTTGTCCCTAGGAAGAGGAGGGAGGCTTTTGCAGGCCATTGCAGTCCAGGACACCCCCCAAGTGACAGCGTCATCATCATCTTCATCATTAACATAAACCACATGAGGAGTTAAACCAAAATAGCACAGCAACAAGAAATTCTTTTTTAAATTGATAAAATAATGATACTTGAATTTTCAGAGAATTCCATCAAAACGGACAAGACATTCATACCAAGGGATTTTCCAAAGGGAACCAAATTTAAGCGCCTCCAGGGAGAACCTTGCCTGCCCCGGAGGAGATGTAGGGAGATGTGGTGAGGACACAGCCAACACTGATGTCAGAGATAAGAGCAGCCCTGCCCACTGGGGTGGGAGTGAGGTGAGAGGAGAGGGGCTGTGGTAGAGACTTTGGGATTTACACTAAATAACATGAAAAGCCCCTGGAGCATTTCTAGTATTAGTGCTCAGGACGCTGCCTCTACCTCTTCAGACACCATCTGTTCCACCACTCATAGAGTCCACTGAGTATATGAGAATAGATTTGTCCTTAGAATTTGTAAAATAGTAAGTATAAATTCCCACAACCACCATATATAATGCCTTAAAAATGTCTTACAAATAGCATATGTTTTTTATTTCAAAAGTGTATGAAGAAGCCTGGGTTCACACAAATCTCTCTGAACTCCCTCTCGACTAAGTTTATAGACGGCAACAGTCCTTTGATGGGTCTACTTGGGTTTTAACCTCAGAACTACTGAGTTTCACCCTCTCGATCGGTTTCTCTTTTCTCAAAGATAGGAGATCTTGCTGGTTACAGCCATGGAGGAGGGTAACGGAACCCTGGCAAGGAACCATGGCCAACATGCCAATGGGGGCTGGCGGGTGGACTTTTTTCCTCCTCTGATTAAACAGACACGAGTGGAAGGTTCTCCAGTCCCTCATTGACATATAACAATCACTGTCATATTCCACTTAGGAATAATCCTTGTAATAATGCTTACATGTTCTTTTCCTTTTTAGAGATAGGGTCTTGCGATGTTGCCCAGGCTGAAATCAAATTCCTGAGCTCAAAAAATCCTCCTGCCTCTGGAGTAGCTGGGACTATAGGCGTGTACCACTGCATCTGGCCTAAATAAATTCTTAAGAGGATATTGAAATACTTTTCCAGAGATACACTGCATTGTCTCATTTGGGAAAACGGATGGGTGGAAACTCACCTATTTAACTCAAGCTAAATACTTGACTGAGATACCCAGAAGGTTAGTGGCTGGCAAGGCAAGCAATCTGAGAAGGCTGTCCTGTGAGCCTGGCTCCTGCCAATCTCAGATATTTTATCTGAATTATGTTATATCTTTTTTTTCCTTTTTTCTTTTTTTTGAGACAGAGTCTCACTCTATTGCCCTGGCTAGAGTACAGTGGTGTCATCACAGCTCACTGCAATCTCCAACTTCTGGGCTCAAGTGATCCTCCTGCCTCAGCCTCCCGAGTAGCTGGAATTACAGACACTCATTACCACACCCAGATAATTTTTTCTATTTTTGATAGAGACAGGGTCTTGCTCTTGCTCAGGCTGCTCTCGAACTCCTGACCTCAAGCGATCCTCCCGCCTCGGCCTCCCATAGTGCTAGGATTACAGGTGTGAGCCACTGCGCCCGGCCTGAATTATGTTATATCTGTTAACTTTGTCAAGTAAAACTGCACCCTCTCTTGGTCACTAGTCTTCACACTAGGTATCTGCTGGGCCCTTTGATGCCTTCATTCTACCTGACTCACCTAGATGGAAAGATCAATGGCCAGAACCCAGGGCAGGTCTCCACAGGTTCTAAAGTACTCAGAGCTTCATGAAAGTTTGAGAACCACACAAATACCAGAAAAGTAAAGTGTCCCAGGAAAAAGCTTCTATAATACAACCAACTGTCCCCATTCTTTAACAGGGACAAAGAAATATGATCTTCCTCCACCCCTACCTCGCCTCCACCTCTTTGCCATAGAAGCCTTATTTCTTATTACTTTAATTCGGTTTCTGACATTGTTTCTGGCTTTGTGTTCATGCAGCCTTTCAGGAAACAGCCCAGAACCCCACAATGACAGCTGTAAACCCAAGAACGTGGTCACCCATGCAAGCCCCCAACTTCTCCCTGCCAGTGTTAACACAGGCCATTGAAATGCCGATGTTATTAAATGCAATAATCGGAGAATCAAACCTTTACCTGAATGGACGGCATCTGGTTGTATCTTTACCTTCCTTTTTGTCTCCCCAACTCCAGTTGTTCCTCTACCCTGTATAAGACCCAATCTTTAGCTTCTCCGTAAGTGGCGCTGCTGTTCTCTTTTTACAGGAAGAGCCCCAGAGGTCCCTGTTGCCCCAGGGGGTCAGTCTAGGGGATCACTGCCCAGCGAGTAGGGTGCTGAGGCTCATGGAACGGCTGCTGGGACTGGGCCACTCCATATCCCGGACGGTATATTGGTAACTCGTCATTCTATTTCTTTGGTCGAAAGATATCATAATGCTTTTCCACTCACTCAAGACAATCTGGGCTCTGATTTTCAGTATCATCCATAAGATTATCTTCAAGTCAGCCACAGTGATTCAGCTCTGACCCATAATAATATCATGCATTTCTGAAGAGCATTCTAGCTGATGAAGTGCTTCACGTGCATTTCTTCGTCAGGATTTTTGAGGAAGGTGAGGCAGTTTGGACAGTTGCTGGAGCATCTGTGACTCTCCCATGTCTTGCTATCTTGAGCATAACAGGATCCTACTTGATTGGTTCTTTTTACTTTTTTTAAGAGATAGAATCTCGCTCTGTCACCCAGGCTGGAATGCAGTGATCTAATCATAGCTCACTACAGTCTCAAACTCCTGGGCTTACATGATTTTCTCACCTCAGTAGCTGAGGACTAAGTAATGGGAACTCTAGGTGTATGCCACCGTGCCCAGATGATTTCTAAATTTTTATTTTAGACATGGGGGTTGGGTCTCACCATGTTGCCCAGGTTGGTCTCGAACTCCTGGCCTCAAGTGATCCTCCTGCCTCAGCCTCCCAAAGTGCTGGGATTACAGGTGTGATTGGTTCTTTAACACTCTGGATGGTCAAGTAACCAGCCCACAGGGAGGAAGGGCCATGATTTACCACTGAAGACAGAAGTAGGTAAGAATTGAGACATCATGGCTTAGGAAATTAGGGCATTCCTACTTCCAGAATCTAAAAGTTAATATAACATGAGTTTAGAGAGGAGAAGTAAAAACAGCACTTGGATGAAAATTCATTGGATTGCCAAAATATCCCTGTTGAAGGAGAAAGATAAGGTACATTAACCACTTCCACCAGTAATAGTTTTATACTTTAACATTTTTAAAGCCCGAATGCAGAAATCATCCCAATTGCACACTGAGAAACTAAAAATTCCTCCACGTTTTAACCAACATTATGAAGTTAATGCTTTTGTATATTTCATTCAACAAATACTTATTAAGTGAGCTACCTTGGGAGAGTTATTTAACATTTTGGGCCTCAGTTTCCACATTCGTAAAAAAGGAATAATAGTAGTACTTATTTTTTAGAATTGTTCTGAGGAACAAATGGGTTAATTTATGGAAAGTGCTAGACTAGCTCTGGCAAGTGGCTGCCTCTCTGACACCATCTTGGGCTTCTCTCCCCCAGCTAACTATAATTTAGCCACATTTGACTTTCTTTTCCCTTCCTCAAAGTCTTCCCAAATGCATTTGCTTGCATGAAAACACTCTTTCTGCCTGTGGCTACCTTATGTTTACCCTTCATATGGTCAGGGCAAGAACAGAAGAAAAAGATACTGGGGCCAGAGTTGACCACACACAGACAGTATGCAAGTATGTATGGTTGTGTGTGTATATGCACACATACACGCTCTTACATGTGTGTATGTAAGTCAGCAGTATACTCCTATTAGGAGTAGAGGCTGTGTCTATATGAAATCAGTATGTTCCTATAGGCGCACAAGGCCCCAAGGTTCTAGGAAGGAACCGCCCTATTTTCTTTTGTATCAACCTGGCATTTATAAGAGTATCTCATTCTATTGTGGGCTGACTTCTTTTTAATGCAATTGGGAATGCATTGAGGAGATTCCAAGAAAAGAGTACCAAGAATTATTAAAAGCATGAAAAATTGGTCCTATAAAGAAAGTTGTAATAATTGGAAGAAAGAAAAGACTAAGAGTTGACCAAATGCCTCCCTCCAAAATGACAAATAGATGCCATTTTAGAGAATGCTGTGCCTGCTGAAGACAGAAAGGGAAAACTTCCTCACGCAACAAGACAGACTGTTTTTACAACAATATAGTACACTGACAACCGTATTCTTGGTATCGAAAACGTCTAGATTGTCTTTCCTGGGGTTTAGAACCTGACAGCCCTGAGTCAGAATCTTGGCTCCAGGGAGATGAGGAATTTGATCAGATATGGAGGCTGGGGATTCTTGCTATGCTGACGCAGCAGGATTTCTAGTAAAATTGAGTGATGCAAACACAGACCTGGGAGTTCAAAGGCTGAGGCCTTAGTGGAGAAGGTGGCTCAGGGGAGCCTGTGTAACTCTCAGCAAGTAATTAATCTAAGTCACAGGGTTTTTTTTTTTTTTTCCTGCTGAATTAGAATAATAATAACCACCCTATAGGGTTTTGTACAGTTTAAATGAGATAATTATTTGTTCCTGGCTTTTATTAACAATGCAATGAAAGCTGTCTTCCTCACTCACTTCTAACCTCATTCCCCTCAAGGTTAGTCAATCAGTAGTAAAAAATTTTGATCAATAATATATTTTATTTCTGCATTACATATATATACATGAGAATCATTCGGTGCAAAGAATACTAGATCCTAAATGAAATTAATCTACAAATAATACATTCAGAAAGAAAACAGAATTTGTTCCAGTACAATCATTTTAAGCAAAAACAAAAGGCATAAAAAGTATTAATAGGAAAGTCACCTTGGTAGATACACGGTGGTCCATTCGCCCACAGGGACAATAAAAATATTTCAAGTGTCAGCAATTTGGCTAATTCACACATGTGATTCCCCGGGAGAAGGAAAGCTGAAGAGTTAAATTCAGATAAAGAAACAGAATCTTCCTTAGAGAAAACGTGTACACAAAGATTGTACATTTTTGAGTGACAGAAGTAGCAAAGACATGTATATCTTTTGTCCTTATCTTTTAAGGAAAGCTGAGCAAATGGTACATTCCTAAGGACTAGAGTCAGTGTCCACGGGCCACGTTGTTCCCAATACGACCCAGGAAACAAGTGTCACGTCTGCCGTGCAGCTCCCCGAAGCCCAGGAGGACCCTTAGAGCTGACTATCAAAATCGCAACCAAAGACAGAGTTGATTTGTTCCTTTGACGTCAGTGGCATTGTCCGTGCAGAATTCATTCCTTGAGGCCAAATGGTCCATCCAATCTCTGTAGAAATTCCAAACATTCGATAGATTCTCAGCATTGCAAAAAGAGAAAATTTGAGTGGAAGGCTCCAGCTCAAACTGTGCCTCTGTGAAGCACTTCTGATTTTCTAAAAACCGCTGCTTCTGACAAGACATCCTCTTGGACCAAACTTCAGCCAGGTTCCTCTGAGCTGCCTCTGCCACCAGGCCTCAGATTTTGGGTTTCTGTGCCTGTCTTTGCATAGCCCAATTTTTTTTTTTTTTTTTTTTTTTTTTTGAAACAGAGTATCACTGTTTTGCCCGGGCTAGAGTGAGCGTCGTGGCGTCATCTTAGCTCACAGCAACCTCACACTCCTGGGCTCAAGCGATCCTTCTGCCTCAGCTTCCCGAGTAGCTGGGACTACAGGCATGCGCCGCCATGCCTGGCTAATTTTTTCTATATATTTTTAGTTGTCCAATTAATTTCTTTCTAATTTTAGTAGAGACGGGGTCTGGCTCTTGCTCAGGCTGGTTTCGAACTCCTGAGCTCAAACAATCCACCCGCCTCGGCCTCCCAGAGAGCTAGGATTACAGGCATGAGCCACTGCGCCCGGCCTGCATCGCCCAATTTTAGCAAAAATCCTGCTGTATCAGTTTAGTAAGAATCCCTCCACATCTGATCAAATTCCTCATCCCCCACCACCAGGTGACAGCTGATCCTCACATCTGTCCTCAGCAAGGATCTTGTCAAAGGTGGTTTATCCCTTAGGCCTCTTCTAAGTAACTTTCCATCCACTGACCCACCCTGCTCCGTGGCTATAAATCTCCACTTGCCCAGCACTGTATTCAGAATCGAACCCCATTCAGGACCGAGGTCTTTTTTCCCCATTGCGATCATTCCTGATTAAAATCTGTTCCACCACTTTGCTCTCCGGCTCTGATCTTCCTTACCACTTCCCAGCCCAGTCACTCACCTCTTCCCTGGTCTTGGCTCACAGCTATTAATACTACTAACTATTCCTCAAAATCAAATACACCCCCAGGAGATGAAGATTCTCCACCAATAAAGATACAGGGAGGTCTATGTGCTGGGCTTAGAAAATGAAACCAAAAGAGGGATTGTAGGAATCTTTGCACTGTCTGAACAAATAACCCAGGGTGACTGCTTTAAGGGTGATAACTATTATTTGGCTGTTTAGGTTTAGTGGGGTTTCTTTAATACATTACTTACTTCATAGTCACAGCTGTTACACTCACTAGGTAAGTCACCGGCACGTGGGTTCCCACTGCTTGAACTAACTTGGCCAACAGTCGACTTTAGTTAGCTCCGGTTTGGTTTCCTAGCTCTGCTTTTGCAGACTTTCGAGCCTCTAAATAAAGTTCTTTCTGAACTCTTTGGTCTCTGACAAAGCAAAGCTCTTTCTGCATGAGTTCTCCAATCCTTCTTACCCTCCCTTTCAGGCCAGCCAGATTCTAAAAAGTCTATTAATGCTACTAACACCCTCACTGGTCATACCCGGGTTCTCAGACCTTGCCTGAAACTCTCTCTCTCTCTCCCCCTGTCTCTCATCCTCTTCCTCTCTCTCTTCTTCCTCATCTCCCTTCCCACTCCCCCTTTCCACATTTTTAATGGTATATAATATTTCACGTATTTATGAGGTACAGGTGAGTATCTGTTACAAGCACAGAATGTGTAATGATGAAATCAGGATATCTATCACTTTGAGTATTTATCATTTCTATGAATTAGGAACAGTTCAAGTCCTGTCTTCCAGTTTTTTTTTTGAAACAGAGTCTCACTCTTTCCTAGACTGGAGTGCAGTGTTGCAATCATAGCTCACAGCAGCCTCAAACTCCTGAGCTCAAGCAATCCTCCCGCCTCAGCCTCCTGAGTAGCTGGAACTACAGGAGTGCACCATCATGCTCAGCTAGATTTTTAATTTTTTGTAGAGACGGGGTCTCACTCTGTCGCTCAGGCTGGTCTCAAGCTCCTGGATCCTCCCACCTCGGGATTACAGGCGTGAAACAACATGCCTCACTTCTATAGCTATTTTGAAATATGCAATACATTTTTGCTGACTCTGGTCACCCGACTCTGCTATGAAACGTTGTAACTTCCTTCTTCCATCTCACTGTCTGTTGTATCCATTAACCAACCTCTCCTCCTCCCCGCCCCCACTCGCTTCCACCTCTGGTATCGTCATCTAAGCCGCACAGTCGTGCACGTAGAGATCTGCCTCTTCCCAAGCCTTTCCCTGCAGCCTCCAGCAGCAGTTGGTCCCGACATCTGTCCAGCAGATTCCTTAGTTTCTGTCTGAACATCTGTTCCTCTGATCACTCCACAGGCCTCCGCGCTCACCCACCTGAGTCCCCCAACGCTACTGACCCTCACCTCTGCCTCCGCCACCCCCTCCCCACTTAACGAGGTCAAGTGTACAAGCCATCGCTGATTCCAGCACAACCATCAGACACTGCTCTGAACTTCATTTTTTCTTCTCTTCTTAAAGGGATTTCTCTACCATGAACAACCAGGGCTCAGATTGCCCAGTCTGCCCAAGAGCAGCCCAGATGAGGCAATTCAAGGACAAGTGTCTAGTTAGTAAGTCTTTATAGCCGTACAAATGTCAGGCATTGTTTTAAATCCAGGGGAGTCACCGGCCAAGCTGGGGGGGGGGCTCCTGCTCTTGGGGGGCAGCTCTGGCCTGTGGTCCAGCCACTGAGGTCACAGACAGGCACAGCCTGGCCCCAGGGAGCCACGGCCCCAGAAGCCCCTCAACCAGTGGGAACAGCAAGCTTCGTGGTGGGGTGAGAGTGGCCGCCAGCTCTGAGTACATCCAAAGACCCTTCTGCTGTTTTCCTTCGAATACCTTCCAAAGGGGAATATCTTAGAAAACCCTGAGCACATTCAAAGAACAAAGTCGTAGAAGGGACTGAAAAATAGGACCCACAAGGAATGGGGAAAAGGAGCTACTTTCTTAGTCGGGAGGAAGAGAAAGCCTAGAGGCCACTTAACAATGGCCTGCGAGGTTTAAAGCCATATTCCGCCGAGAATGGGGACCAGCTGTTCCCCCATCTCCAGCGAGGACGGAACAAAAGGAAATGAGCTTCGGCTTCCATGTGAGTGATTTAAGCTAGAAAATAATCTCTGCCGATGAGGATATCAGGCTCGGGATAAGTTATGGAGGGAGATCGGGGCTCTCCTC
>CAUYSK010082826.1:0-15281 GCA_963575035.1 Avahi laniger | reverse complement strand
AAAAAATTAGCCGGGCATGGTGGCACATGCCTGTAGTCCCAGCTACTTGGGAGGCTGAGACAGTAGGATTGCTTGAGTCCAGGAGTTTGAGGTTGCTGTGAGCGAGGCTGACGCCACGGCACTCGCTCCAGGCAAGAGAGTGCTACACTGTCTCAAAAAAAAAAAAAAAAAAAAGTCTGACATGAGAAAGGAAAAACTACAGTAAAGGAAACTTCCAAACTGGGTTGGGATTAAATATAAAGTTTCACTTCCTTTTTTGGCTCACATACCAGGAAAAAGAAGCAGAGGATATCACTACGTTTCCCTGCTTTGGTAGATGAAAAATGTTTGTTCTATTTGGCTTTTCTCTGATTAGTATGTGAGGTTGAATTTTTTTCATGTTTTTATTTACACCTGAAATTTCCCACAGGGTCTATTAATTTCCTTTGTTCATCTATCTGTTGAGATTTTGACATATTTATTTCCATAAATCTGAAAAATGGTAAAAATACTGACCTTCATCTTTAGACTATCTTCTAATAAAATTATTAAAAATAAATTTAATTTTAATGAGCATATATTAACATTTTATGTATTTTGGTCTGCAAACCTTTTCCTTTGTGATTTTTTCTGCTTTTGAAGAGAAAGTTATAGAACTACCACGTGAGCCAGCAATCCCCCTGCAGGGTATATATTCAAAGGAGGGGAATTAGGTATATGGAAAAGATATCTGCACATTCATGTTTACTACAGTGCTATTCACAATAGCCAACATTTGGAATCAGCCTAAGTGTCCATCAACGGCTGAATGGATAAAGAAATTGTAGTACATATACACAATGGAATATTATACAGCCATAAAAAAGAATGAAATCCTGTCATTTGCAACAGTAAGGATGGAACTGGAGAACATTAACTGAAACAAGCCAAGCACAGAAAAACAAATCTTACATGCTCTCACTCATATGTGAGAGCTAAATATTAAAACAATGGAGACATTGAATGATGGTTACCAGAGACTAGGAAGGGTAGCGGGGAAGAGGAGAATAAAGTGGGGATAGTTAATGGTACAAAAGTATAGTTAGATAGAATGAACAATATTTGATAGCACAACAAAGTGACTATAATAAATAGTAAGTTAGGATACACTTTAACTAAAAGAGTGGAATTGGAACGTTCCTAACACAAAAAAATGATAAATGCTGGAGGTGACAGATACAATTACCCTGACTTGATTAATACACATTGTATGTCTGTATCAAAACATCACATGTACCCTACAAATATATACAATTATTATGTATCCATAATAACCAAAAATAAATTTTTTTTCAAAAAGTTATCATTCATTCACAGGTACATGTCTAATAAAATGTTCCAAGAAAGCTTATAATCTCTGATAAGCATTTTATTTTGCCTTTTCTCCACAGCATTTCTATAATTCTAAACATTTCTCTTTAATCCACTTGGGATTTACCTTAATAAATAATATGTCTTCCAGTTATCTCATCACCAACACGCCTCTCCCCATAGAGGTGTGTTTCTTCGCTCTCACCAGGGTCCCCTGACACACATTTCAACTTCACACCAGTAGCACCCCACTTCAGAGTCTACAACTGTCTGGCCTTGGAAGGTGTATCATCTTTTGCACCTCGGTTTCCTCACTTGTAATAAAATACACTTAGTCCTAAGTTTTACATAATAAATGTATAATATCTAGCACAATATCTGGCACATAGTAGATGATCTATAAACAGTAAATATTTTAATTATTCTAATATCTGATGAGAATATAAAAGTAACATGCTAAAAAGTTCATTCCAAAAACCTCAAGAACATGAAGTTTAACCAATTAAAAGTTAAAATCCATTATTTTAATTAAAAATAACATCTATTATAAATTCATCTTATTTTACCTTTTCATATTTTAACTAAAACTATTGTGGCATATCTCAACACATACAGCACTTTTTAGTGACATTTCTCACTTTAACTGAATCCATAAACCAATATTCTTGAAACAGACTTGGGTGTGGTTTTAAAAACAACTCTGGGTGAGGCAACTAAAGATAAGCCAAACATCTGTTTAACTAAATAAATTCAAGTGAATTTTAATGTACCCTATCCTGTTTATATTTCCAAAATCTGTCTGATATCATTAATGCAGAAAGAATCTGGCTTGGGTCTTCAACAAAATTCCATTAATCTCTCACTGATTAATAAATGTGCTTGATTCATGTCTGAAGTTTAGACACCGGCCAGACCATCTGGGTTCTGATCCAGTTCACCACTTAGTAGCTGTGTAACCTTAGGCACATTTCTTCATCTCTCTATGTTTCAGTTTCTTCACCTGTAACATGAGAATGATATCACTATTTCCTTGGTTTAAGATTAAATGAGTCAATTTATATCAAGTGTTTAGTACAGTAAACATTCAATAAGTGGTAGCTGTCACTATTATTACTATTAGCAGCAGCAACAGTGTCATCTTTAAGACTGATGGAATCTCTTAAAAAAGGACACTGGAAGAAGATTCTATAATAGACACTAATTAACTATCTGTCTTGGTATTGCACAGGGACACATCACCATCACTTTAATAATTAGAGTTCCCTCTTACAGACTGTATCACTGTTTCGTATCATCAATTTTTTATTATTTTTAGAGACAGGGTCTCTCACTCTGTTGCACAGGCTGAAGTGCAGTGGCATGATCACAGCTCACTACAGCCTCGAGCACTTGTGCTCAAGTGATACTCCTGTCTCAGCCTCCCGAGTAGCTGGAACTCTAGGCATCTGCCACCATGCTTAAGTAATTATTATTATTATTATTATTTTTTTAGAGACAGGGTCTCACTATGTTGCCCAGGCTGGTCTAAAACTCCAATCAAATCACTGTAACATAGATATTTCCATGTGTGGAAAATGTTGCAATTCTGTTAAATTTTTCCATCTCTGCCTATATAACTGAAACCTTCGCTTCCTCACTTTAGAGCACTGAGTCCATTCTTGTAGAGTCTATGTTTACCTGGGTAGCCATCCTCAAGATTTCTGCTAAAATAAACTCTATACTTAATCCTATTTTCTGAATCTCATTATTTACGGTTGACAAATTCAACAGGAAGATGAATATTATGAAGTTATATGTACCTAATAAAATAGGGCCAACATATATGAAGCAAAAATTGCTAGAACTCACAGAGAAACTGAAAAATCTACCATAATAACGGGAGATTACCACAGTGCTCAATTATTTATAGGCAAAACAGTTAAAAAATTAGTAGACAGTAAATAGAAAATAAGAATAATATAATCAACAAGTTAGATCATTAGATGTATACAGAACCTTGCACCTACCTGCTTTTTAAAACAAATTAAGGAATACATATTCTTTAGAATAGAGCCAATGTTTGTGAACATTCACCTCATATCTGGCAATAAAGAAAATCTCAACAAATTGCGGGAAAGTACCACACAAGCCTACGGTCACAATACAATTAAAATAGAAGTTAGTAACAGAAAAAAATAATTTTAAAAAATACATTTGGAAATTTGAAAGCATACTTTTAAATAATTTATGAGCCAAAGAAGAAATCATAATGAAAATTTAAACACACTTAAATAATACAAATACTACACTTGAAAACTCCTGGTTTTCAAGATACTTTCAAAGAGATACTTCTAGAGAAATACATAGCCTTAAATATTTAGATTAAAAAAAGAGTAAGTAGGCCAGCAAGATGGCTCATGCCTGTAATCCTAGCACTCTGGGAGGCCGAGGCCAGAGGATCACTTGAGGGCAGGAGTTAGAGACCAGCCTGAGCAGAGTGAGATCCCCATCTCTACAAAAAATAGAAAATTAGCCAGGCATCGTGGTGTATGCCTATAGTCCCAGCTACTTGGGAGGCTGAGGCAGAAGGATCACTTGAGCCCAGGAGTTTGAGGCTACAGGGAGCTCCAATGATGCAGAGTGAGAGTCCATCTCAAAAATAAAAAGTGACCAACTCCTAAGAAGTCAGAAAAAGAACAGAATAAACCCCAACCATTTAGCAATCTGTACACTCATTATGATTTATATACTGTATATAATTTCTAATCCTTAAAATAACTCTGAAGGATAGATTACAGCTGTTTCCCACAGCTACAAATCTCCTGGTTACCTGAGGTTAAAGGCACATTGGAGGAGAGCGGGGCTTGGGGTGAGTGCCTATCAAATAAGATATAACTCCTATATCCACTCTTGCAAATGTCATGAAGCCTCAATTTTTACTGAGAATAAAGGTAATTTTTTTTTTACAGCACAATGAAACCTGGGATCAATGGCTTCAAAGGATGAAATAATGTATAAATAATTCATTTTATGAAAAAGGTACTGGCAACCTTCTATAGTTGCAGTTAGCAAAATCTGTACTATTTTCATGAGAATTCTATTTCACCCTAGTGCATATGAAGCAATCGAAACAAATTATCCATCAAGAAAAATTAAAATATACTTTTAAAAAGAATCACTAGCTTGATTTTCATAAAATAGAAATAATAAAAATAGCTATGCATGAGTAATATGTAACATCTCAATGACCTCGTAGTTCTCACAGAGATCCACCCAGTGTCCCTATAGACAAAGCCCCAGCAGGAGCTCCTCTGCCGTATCAGCCTCAAGGCTTCCTGTATGTTTAACCTAATCAATCAGTCAGGAGCCCTGCAAGTACACACTCTCCATTTTTGCTATTTTTGATTCCTCAATGCACAGTGCAGTGTCTGGTACATTGAAGGCTTTTTAAAAAGTTCAGTGAATTAATATGTCTCCTAAGTGGTACTATTTACACTTAGAAACTAAAGACAAAGATAATACCCTTGTCACTTGACTAAAAGCTGGAAAAGAAATGTTTCCCTGAAGATATTTCCTGCTTTACAAAACTATCATATTTCCTGCTTTACAAATCATTCAATCAAATACTCAGTGCGGAAAACAAAACACATTCAATGCTGCAGATACCCTAGGTCAGTGACATTCCTGGTGGTTCTGCTGTCAAAGTATGTTGTGCTTCAGCCCCATGACAGTATTCAGAACAAACTGAGATAAAGGTACCTGGATGGTGGTAGTCATCTAGTTCCCCTAAAGCGGCGTAGATTTACATCACATACCTTCCTACAAAAGTAGATGCTCGGTCCAAAAGGAAGTTCGTTCCATGAGACTCAAGAACCATTCCTAACTCTCCTTCCTGCCTCAAGCCCTAAGCAACAATACCTTGATTAATGGTATCATCTGGGAAAGGGGTTGGGCTGTTAATGAAAATCTTCTTGGAAAGTATGTCTTAACCACAAAATTTCTGCTAAACTGCAAACATGTGTAGCTCTATCAGACAAAAGTACCTCTGCACAGAGCTTTGATTTATTTTGAGAGGGAGAGAGATACAGAAAGAGAAGTTAATAAACAGGGCTCTCTACTGCCTTTCCCTTTTCATGTCTGCTTCTCTCTCCTCTTTATACTGGAAAAGAAGGAAAGGAAAGGAAACACGCTGACAGCATCCCTATGTATTGCAAGCATTCGAAAGTTCATTCACCATGGCCCCACAACACTTCCAGTTAGACATGATTGTTATTATTATTACATCTATTTCTACAGATGAGAAAAATTAGTTCGGAGAATTTCACCAACTTGATAAAGGGCCAGCCACATACTTTGAGTGACAAAATTGGGACTTGTATCCTAACACTGTATCCCTAACACCAGCACTATACCAATGACAACTGTCTTCAGTGAGAATGAAACTCCTAATCCAGCATTTTTTATAGCTTTATTAAGATATATTCCATGAAAGTTGATCATATGAATTGGGTCATTCTAGTCATACCTAACTAAAACCGAGTTGAGAGGCCAGGGGGAGGAAGCACTCAACATTGCTCAAAACATTGCTCCAAGAATGTAATTCTCTGCAAGCCTCCCTGATGAAACTCCCTGCTGTAATCCGGAACCAATTTATCTAAGAGCTGCTGAACCAATCTCCTGTGACTCTAAAAACAGTTTTACCCATTTCTGTCACTTACAATCAAAACTTGCCAGCTCCCCAAAACCTTACTAGTGCCAATAAACTTTCTCAAAGAACAATATGTAACATTTCTGTACTTTTATAAAACCTCTACTCTTCTCTGTTGCTCAGACATACCTAAGACAACTCTCATCTACATGTATGCCCTGAATTAGTTTTCTTCCCAAATAAGACGTTTTAATTTCTGAGATTCCTGTCTCTATATTTTATTTGACTTTGACAATTCACATACCATAAAATTCACCTATTTTAAAGGGTACAGTTTAGTGGTTGTTAGTATATTCAGAATTGTGCAACTATCATGATAATCTAATTTTATAACATTTTCATTCCTACTCTCCCAGCTCCAGCCCCAGGAAACCACTAATCTTTCTATCTCTATGGATTTGCCGATTGTGGACACTTCACATAAGTAAAATCATACAACACATGATCTTTTGAGTCTGGATTCTTTCACTTAGCATAATGTTTTCAAAGTTCATCCATGGCGTAGCCTGTGTCAGTGCTTCAGTCCATTTTATTGCGGACTATTATTCCATTGTTTGGACAGACATTTTGGTTACCCACTCATCAGCTGACAGACATTTGGGGCATTTCCACTTTTTGGCTATTAAAAATAATGCTGCTATGAATATTCATGCACAAGTTTTTGTATGGATGTATGTTTTCATTAGGCATTTGCATTTTCAAAGTGTTTTTACAACACTCTCCTTTCCGTCTTACATAACTACTTAATTTTATGTTGGAGAAAACTGAGGCTTGGAGCAAATAAGTGACTGTATCACCCACTGCTAGTTAACCCTCATTGCTTGGCTAAAAATTGGAAAAGGAATGTTTCCCTGAAGATACTCCCTACTTTACAAAACCCACACCTTCTGGATGAAGAGCTGGTGTTCACTCTGTAACACCACACTGCTTACGGTTATGGCTTTGTTTCCTCTAAAATAAATTTCAAGCAACAGTGTGCAGATGAGGAAAATCATTCTTTAGGTAAGGAGCTCCCTGAATCACTCTCAAGTCAATACATTAGGCTCCCTAAGTCAATACATAAGGCAAATTTAAATTAAGCCTTTTAGAGTAAGTGAAGGGGAGAATAAAGCGTTTGGGACAGAATATTCTAAAAGACCCTCCCAAGTGATGACCTTCTTCTCCCTCTGGAAACAGCCAAAGCTGCTATTCCAAGAACTACATCTACTGTACCCTGTCTGAGAGCAGCCCTTCCTATCACAAGTCAGATGTGACTGTGGGCTCTGTCTCCTAACATCAGCCCCAGTTAGAAGACTTCCTGGCCCCCAAGGCCTCAGTGCACAGTGCATTTGTTCTGATACAGGTAACAGTAATTTGGAGGCATATATTGCTATAGTCAACTGCATAAACCCCTTCCCCAACCTCCTGAAACTCTGCCTAGGCCTATAATATTTCTGGTAATAAAGTTCAGAAGAAATGATTAATAATGATTAGCAATATATAAAAGTTGGCTGCGCACAGTGGCTCACACATGTAATCCTAGCACTCTGGGAGGCCAAGGTAGGAGGACAGCTTGAGCTCAGGAGTTTGAGACCAGCCTGAGCAAGAGTGAGACCCCATCTCTACTATTAATAAAAACAGAAAAATTAGCCGTGCGTGGTGGCATGTGCTTGTAGTTCCAGCTACTTGGGAGGCTAAGGCAGGAGGATCACTTGAGCCCAGAAGTTTGAGGTTGCCTCAAAGTTGAGCTATGATGACACCACCACACGCTACACAGGGTGATGAAGCCAGTCTCTGTCTCCAAAAAACAAAAATATAACATATAAAAGTCATTTACTGATAGCTTACTAGATATCTTTTTGCATTTACTTCATTTAATCCTCACAACAACTGTATACTATCACTGCCTTACCGTTACATGTAAACACTTTGCTATATAAGGAAAAAATACAGTTGATGGGAGTATAAATTGGTATAACTTCTTAGGAAGGTAATTTGGAAATATATGTGGAATCTAAAAGTATAAATAATCTTTGACATGGCAATTTCACTACTGAGACTGTATTTATAGATATACTTCAGAAGTGCCCAAAGATGAAGATGTAAGAATAATAACTGGAGTACTACTTATGACAGTAAAAACCTAGAAACAAATACCTATCAATATACCAGTGACTAAATAAATTATAGTATATCTGTAAAATGGAATACTTTGAGGCTGTTAAAGAAAAATAGATTTATTTATGTGTGCTGATACTGAGTATTCTCCAAGATATGTTAAGTGGGGGGTAAAAAGGCCAAGATAAATATTATGTACAATAATTTATTTTTTAAAGGAGGTATGTGTGCACACCACCATTCTGGCTGTGTACTCTTGGGCAAATTATTTAACCTGTCTCACAACGTCTTCATCTACAAAATGGGGATAACAACACTACTTCCCACAGAGTGCTCAATAAAAATTACCTGAAGCTATTATTATAATTTAATGATTATATAATTACAATACTATTAACATTAATAGTTTTGTTGTTGTTAGATGGGTTCAAAGCCCCCCCCCCCAAAAAAGAAAACAATTTAACACATACATCTGCCATTCAGACATTCGGCGGACATAGGGAGACTGAGGTAAACAGCATCTGCTCTGCTTTCTCATCCAGCTCCCAGCCTATGAGGGTTTACACTGCCTGTCCCCTTTAGCACTCACCACCAACAGGCAACAGGCTCTCTGCTTCAGTAGTTTCCAGGGAGGAAGAAATAGCTTCTCAACAAACCCTGAGCAGTGAAATAGGTTTCCACTGCCCGAACAACTTTCTCAGATGCACAGAGACTTCCCTTCCTCACTTACTGCAGATCTATGAACAAATGTCACCTCCTCAGACATGCCTGCCTTGGATATCATCCTTGCTGCCATCATTCTGTAACCTGTCTCCACTGCCTGCACAGTAGTTATTGTTACCTGACATTACAGTATTTCTTTATAACCTCTCTCTCTCTTTCTGAACACAAGTTCCCAAGAAAGGGAGAAAAACGTCGCATGCCCAGTGTGTCTCATCCCCTGCTCTGTCCACAGTGCCTAGAACAGCACCCAGCATATAACAAGTGCTCAATAAATAAAAATGAGGAGATGGGGCCGGGCGCGGTGGCTCACGCCTGTAATCCTAGCACTTTGGGAGGCTGAGGCAGGAGGATTGCTTGAGGCCAGGAGTTCAAGACCAGCCTGAGCAATATAGCTAGACTCTATCTACAAAACACAAAAAAACTAGCTGGGCATGGTGGTTTGCACCTGTAGTCCAAGGTACTTGGGAGACTAAGGCAGGAGATCACTTGAGCCCAGAAGTTTGAGGTTATAGTGAGCTATGATCACATCACTGCAGTCCAGACTGGGTGACAGTGTGAGACCTATCTCAAAAAAAAAAAAAAAAAAAAGAAACAAAAGAGAATCAAAGAAATGAACAGAGAACTGAGCATCAGTGAGCTGTGGGACAACTTCAAATAGTCTAACATGCACGGAATTGGAGTCCCCAAAGGAAAGGATATGAAGGTGGAACAGAATAAACACGTGGAAAAAATGAGAAAAATATTTCCAAAATTGATGAAAACTATAAACCCACAAACCCAAGAAAGAAGCTCAATGAATCCCATGCACAAGAAACATGAAGAAAACTACTGTACACAAAGGCATATCAAAATTAAATTGTCTAAAACCAGTGATAGAGAAAATCTTAAAAGCAGCCAGAGGCCGGGCGCGATGGCTCACGCCTGTAATCCTAGCTCTCTGGGAGGCCGAGGCAGGCAGATTGTTTGGGTTCAGGAGTTCGAAATCAGCCTGAGCAAGAGCGAGACCCCATCTCTACTAAAAATAGAAAGAAATTATCTGGACAACTAAAAATATATACAGAAAAAATTAGCCGGACATGGTGGCGCATGCCTGTAGTCCCAGCTACTCCGGAGGCTGAGGCAGGAGGATCGCTTGAACTCAGGAGTTTTAGGTTGCTGTGAGCTAGGCTGAAGCCACAGCACTCTAGCCCAGGCAACGGAGCAAGACTCTGTCTCAAAAAAAAAAAAAAAAAAAAAAAGCCTAAGATATGTACTATATGGCCCTTTACAAAAGTCCTGCCAATTCCCACTTTAAGGGAATAGATGCTCCACCACCTTTAATAATCTTCCATCAACATTATTCCTCACAGCCAAACTTTTAAAAAATAACTGAAGATCATTAATTCAATAAATATTTCTTTAGGACCTATTCCAGGCATTATGCTAGACTATGGAAATACAGTAGTAAACAAGATAAGCAGAGCCCTACCCTCATGCAGGAGACCAGGACCAACAGTCATGATCAAGTGCCTAAAGTGTTAGGACTGAGGACATCTACACAAGAAACACAGCACAATCTGGTGGTTTAGAGCATCATCTCTAGAGTCGGATTCTCTTGGTTTAAATCCCAACTTCACCACCACCTAGCTGTGTGACTTTGACAATTACTTAAAATTCTTGTTTTTTTCCATCTGAAAAAGAAGATAATGGTATCTACTCAATAGGATTGTTGTGCAGAACAAATGAGATAATACATAAAATGCCTACACACACAGGTTGAATATCCCTAATCCGAAAATCAAAAATCCAAAACTTTTTGAGCACCAAGATGACACTCAAATGAAGTATTCATTGGAACAGTTCAGATTTCAGATTTTTGGATTAGGGATACTTAACTGGTAAGTAAAATGTAAATATTCCAAAATCCGAAAAAGTTCAAAATCTGAAACACTTCTATTCCCAGATTGGGACTAGAATGAAGGACATTCAACCTGTAGTAAGTGCTTAAAAAGATGAAAATTTAAACTTACAACCTAGATTTTAGTAATTCTAATTGCTAATTAAAAGCATATCCCTATTTTTCAATCACCAGTTTACAGTATATTCTGTATTGTTAACTGTATTGTTAAACTACAATACAGAATAAAATCCAGACTGTGCATAACTTCCCTGAGTCTCTGTAAGTCTAAAACCTAAACACACAGGTAGTAAATAAATCATACCAGTTGCATCGCTGTAAACCACATCAAAACTGCAAAAGGCAGTTCTGACTGCTAAAATCATCCACTTCCTTAAAAAACAACTTTCCTATTCTACTTCCTCACAGTCAGAATCAAAGGAGTACTTTATAATTTATATAGCACAGGCATTTGTCCAGTAAAGACTCCAATTTTTACAATCCCACACTCATACAATTCATTCCCTGCCTGAAATTCCCTCCCCTCTCTGATGCCTGTCCCGGTTTGTTTTCATTGAGGGCCTCAACTCATATAAATGTTTTGCAAAAGAGAAAAAGTGAACCTTTTAGCATTCTATTTCCTATCCTCACTAAAAATCATTTTTCACACACACAAAAAATCTTTCCTTTCTGTAACTTACCAGCAACGCATACAGCTGGCAGCTATATTTTTGGCCTTTGGGGATATGACAAGTGCTTTTAGTCATTTTAGGCATAAAATTATATGGTCAAACCAATAGTAGTTTCAGGTGACACAAAATATTACTTCAGTGTGGTTATGCCTAAAGTGGACACAAATCATCTACCAAATATCTTGAGCCATGAATTACGAGTGCAAAAATAAAAATAATTGTTTTAAGGAGAGGCTCTCTGACGTCTCCCAAAATAAGAAAAAAAATCAAGAAAAGAGGGAGGACAAAGATGATCAACAGCACCATCTCTAATAAAGTTCCAGGACTATCTCATCACCATCCGCAGGCAAACGGCTTTTCTTCTTTTGCCAGCTGTCCTTCTTAAAAATAAGAGCCATCAAGCAGGATCCAGATGCATCTGCACACAAACCCTGGAGCCGCCAGCGCTCCAGGCCACAGATGGGACCACTACCAGCACAATGCTGATCCAACGTCCGGTCGGGATCCTCCGTTTCCACACGGATCCCTAAAGCCCACAGGCTTGCCCAGAAACGAGCTGCCTGGACCGCTTCCACAAAGAAGCCCACGACCCTGGGGCCCGGTCCTGGCAGAGAGTGTGTAGCGCCTTCGGCCCCTCTGCACACAGTGCAGGCCGACGGCGACCACGGGGACCCCTCCCAGATGCCCTCCGAGCCGCAGCGGCCTCCGCGCTGTCAGGGCGCGCAGCCAGGCCCCGCGGCCCATGCCCGCCCACAGCCTCCGCCTAGCTCCCCGCGTCACTCGCCCCGCGGCCCGGCCGCCGCGACTCCGCCGCCCCGACTCCGTAGCCCCGACCCCGTCGCCCCGACCCCACCTCGACCCGGAGCCCCTGGCCGTCGCGCGAGACGCCCGCTCCCGCCCCAGACCCCTACCGCCACCCTCGCCCGCCGGCCTCACCTCAGAGACCAATGGTGCGCAACGCACGGAGTCCCCAGGCCCGAGTGAGGCCGCCGCCCGTCAGCTCAGGCTCGGACTCCAGCTCTGGCTCCGCCCCCTGTCCACCGCGCGCCGGGCCTCTCCGCCCCCTCAGCCCTCAGCGCTAGCCCCCGCCGCCAGAGCTGGGTGCGGCCTACGCCGTGGCAGCCCAACAACGCGCCGCCCCATAGGTCGGACGCGCGCCCCCACGCCGAGCAACGATCCCTGCGATTGGCAGGATCTGAGCAGCGGGGTCCTCTGATGGAGGGGCGGGGCCTACTACTTCCCGGGTCCGCTGGACCCGCCTCCGTGCTGGAGACCTACGGACAGCGGAGGTGGGCCGCAGCCTTGGGACGGCGAGTCGTGGCCTCACAGGCCTCGTCGCCGAAGCAGGCCTGGGCTGCTCAGCCGGCCCCCGCCTCCTTGTCGCCAGAACCGCTCGATACTCTGGTTGTGGCCGGTGGCACGCCTGTGTAGGCCCACTGCGGCCAGGCGCCGGGATGCGCAAGAAGGCGTACCAAACGGCCCCGTTCTAGGCCAGTTCTAGGCCACAGAGGCTGTCCGAGCCGGGGTCAGTAGGGAAGCAAGGAAGGGTATGCAGGTCCGGAACCCAGAAGCCGAGCCCGCACTGCCCGCCTCGCCCACTCCTCCAGCGAACGGACCCTGCCCCCCTGCGGGTTGCTTGTCCCCAGGCAGAGTTTTGGGGCCGAGATGGCAGCCAGGGTGGGATCAAGACAGCGGGGCCTGTGGGCCCTGATAAGGCTCCCCAGACAGGATAACTGCCTGGCATCTGGAGCCCGGCCTGCTGAATGCTGAATGAACCAGCACCAGGCACCTCCGCAGAACCAGGGAATAAATCTAGACGGGGGCTCTGGCAGGAGCAGGCCACTTACCAATGACCTGGAGGGTAGCCTAAGAGACAGACCAGCAATGTCCTGCACATTGTTTCTCCTGTTGTCTCATCTGAGACCCAAAAAGTCCAGGGGAGACAGACGGACACGGCTGCTTGTTCTCTTCATACCTATATAAAGCTGAGGTCCAGAGGTGGGCCAGGGCACAATAGTGTGGAATCCAGGCCTCCCTCCCAGCAGGAGCCTCTTTGACATTGCTCCTAGAAGGGTCAGTGACTCCTAAGGTCACTCATGAATGTTGGCTTTTTTCAGATGACTTTCTGACAAGACCACAATTCTGTCTCATTAACTAGTTTCCCATCGTTAATCTCTAGGAAAATACAAATCAAAGCCACCAGGAGGGCTATTGTTGGAGCAGGAAGAAAATAAGCATTGGCAAGCAAGGATGTGGATAAACTGGAGCCCTTGTGCACTGCTGGTGGTAATGCAAAATGGTGCAGCAGCTATGGAAAACAGTATGGTGGTTCCTCAAAAAATTAAACGTAATGACCACATGATCCAGCAATTCTACTTCTGGGTATATACCTCAAAAAAATGAAAACAGGGACTCAAAACAGTTATTTGTAACATAAGTGTTCATAGCAACATTATTCACAATAGCCACAAGGTGGAAGCAAACCTACTGCTGTCCATCGATGGATGAACTGATAAACAAAATGTGGTACAGTATATACATACGATGGAACAGTATTCAGCCTTAAAAAGGAAGGAAATTCTGACACATGCTACAACATGGATGAACACTGAAGACATCACGCTAAGTGAAATAAGCCACGAAAGGGTAAATGTTCCACTTTTATGAGGTGCCTAGAGTAGTCAAATTCAGAGACAGAAGGTAGAATGGTGGATGTCAAGGGCTGAAGGAAGTGGGGAATGCGGAGTTAATGTTTAATGGGTACAGAGTTTCAGATGATGAAAAAAGTTCTGGAGATGGATGGTGATGATGGTCGCACATCAATGTGAATGTACATAAAGTCACACTTTAAAAATGTATAAATAGGTAAATGTATAAAATGGTGATTTCATATTATATAGATTTTACCATAATGAAAAATTGTAATGCTATTAAAATACACCTTCATTTAACAATTATAAAAAGGAAGAAAATACTGCCTTGGGTGGGGTTTAAAAAGAAGAACAAGTTTGAGACCATCCTGGGCAACATAGCAAGACCCCATCTCTACAAAAGAATTTTTAATTAGCCAGGCCTGATGGTGAGTGCCTATAGTCCCAGCTACTCAGGAGGCTGAGGTGGGAGGATTGCTTGAGCCCAGGAGTTCAAGGTTGCAGTGAGCTATGATCACACCACTGCACTCCAGCCTGGGCAACAGAAGGAGACCTGTCTCTTAAAAAAAGAAAAACTTGAATTAGATATATACAATAATAGCATCAAGCAATGAGGAAGATAAATGAAGTTAAAGTCATCCGTGGTGCTTATGTTGTCCAGGAGGAAGGTAAAAGTATTTATTAGTCAACTCTAGGCTTAGATAAAAATGGAAATAGAGTGTATAACTTTTGAACTAGGAGAAGGGGGAAAATGGAATGACTTTTTAAAGTTGTTCAGTCAAAAAGAAGAAAAAAGCCGGGCGCAGTGGCTCACGCCTGTAATCCTAGCTCTCTGGGAGGCCGAGGCAGGCGGATTGTTTGAGCTCAGGAGTTTGAGACCAGCCTGAGCAAGAGCGAGACCCCGCCTCTACTAAAAATAAAAAGAAATTAATTGGACAACTAAAAATATATAGAAAAAAAAATTAGCCAGGCATAGCGGCACGTGCCTGTAGTCCCAGCTACTCGGGAGGCTGAGGCAGTAGGATTGCTTGAGCCCAGGAGTTTGAGGTTGCTGTGAGCTAAGCTGACGTCACAGCACTCGCCCCGGGCAACACAGTGAGACTCTGCCTCAAAAAAAAAAAAAACAAAAAAAAAAAGAAAAGAAAAGAAGAAAAAAAGGAGAAAAAGAAACAAACATACGTAAAACAATACAAAGCATAAGATGGTAAATTCAGTCACATTAAATA
>CAUYSK010082821.1:0-20592 GCA_963575035.1 Avahi laniger | reverse complement strand
TTTTTGAGACAGAGTCCCACGCCATTGCCGGAGTAGAGTGTCGTGGCGTCAGCCTAGCTCATAGCAACCTCAAACTCCTGGGCTCAAGCAATCCTACTGCCTCAGCCTCCAGAGTAGCTGGGACTACAGACATGCGCCACTATGCCCAGCTAATTTTTTCTATATAGATTTTTAGTTGTCCAAATAATTTCTTTCTATTTTTAGTAGAGACGGGGGTCTCACTCTTGCTCAGGCTGGTCTCGAACTCCTGACCTTGAGCAATCCACCCGCCTCGGCCTCCCAGAGTGCTAGGATTACAGGCATGAGCCACGGCATCCGGCCTATCCCTACTTTTTTTTTTTTTTTTTGATAAAGAGTTTCACTGTTTTGCCCAGGCTAGAGTGCCGTGGCATCATCTTAGCTCACAGCAATCTCAAACTCCTGGGCTCAAGCAATCCTTCTGCCTCAGCCTCCCGAGTAGCCGGGACTACAGGCATGTGCCACCATGTCCGGCTAGTTTTTTCTATATATTTTTAGTTGTCCGATTAATTTCTTTCTAATTTTAGTAGAGACGGGGTCTCGCTCTTGCTCAGGCTGGTCTCCAACTCCTGAGCTCAAACAATCTGCCCGCCTCGGCCTCCCAGAGAGCTAGGATTACAGGCGTGAGCCACCGCACCCGGCCTATCCCTACTTTTTGACAAACCATATTTAGTCAAGGAAATATGTTCTTTTAATATGCAGTCATAATTCTATTTTCTAAATATAACTTAGGTTCTACATCAATACGTTAGCGATGCTGATGTGCTTTTTGTCATGTTTTAGGATCAGTGTTAAACTAAATTTATAAAGCAATAGGAAGATTTCCTTCTTTATGCTGTGAGTCAATTTAGGTAACATTATAATTATCTATCCCTTATAGGTTTAAGACAACTCATCAGCCACCCAATCCTGGTGTTTTTTTTTTTTTTTTTTTGAGACAAAGCTCTTTGCTTTATCTCTTCTTAAATCTTTCCATGTACATATATAGATCTGTTTGCATTTTTCCACAGATCCCAAATTATCTCAATTCAAATTTTTTTTTTCCTTTTTTTTATTTTTTTTTGAGACAGAGTCTCACTCTGTTGCCCGGGCTAAAGTGCCGTGGCTTCAGCCTAGCTCACAGCAACCTCGAACACCTGGGCTCAAGCGATCCTGCTGCCTCAGCCTCCCGAGTAGCTGGGACTACAGGCACATGCCACCATGCCCGGCTAATTTTTTCTATATATGTATTTTTAGTTGTCCAGATAATTTCTTTCTAATTTTAGTAGAGACGGGGTCTCGTTCTTGCTCAGGCTGGTCTCAAATTCCTAACCTTGAGCAATCCACCCGCCTCGGCCTCCCAGAGTGCTAGGATTACAGGCGTAAGCCACGGCGCCTGGCCTCAATTCAAATATTCTTAAATAATTCACTTCATCTACCAATTTTTAATTTTTAGTCTTAAATGCTTTGAAAAACTGAGTCTAGGTGCCCAGTGAGCCCAACTGATAAGTTATAAAGATAGGAAAGGATAAATTAAAACTGCTATTCAATTATTTCTACAAAACTTATTAGAATTTGAAAAGGTTGCTGGACACAAAATTAAGTAAATCAATTTTATTTCTATATGATTTTAAAAAGGTAACCATTTATAACAGCAACAAAAACCCCAACAGCTACCAGAAATAAATCAACGAGCTATGTAAAGAGCTACGTAAAGAGAAATAAGACGTCAAAGTTAAAGGAGAAGTCTATCAAGTTCATAAATTAAAAGACTCAACATTGTAAAGATGTCAATTCTCCAAGCTGATCTATAGATGCAATCCCCATTGAAATCCCAGCAGATTACTTGTAGAGCTTTGAGACAAGCTAATTCTAAAATTTCTATATGCAAGTGTTAAAAGCCAAAAAAACCAAGATACTCTGAAAGAGGAAAGAAATTTGGGAGATGGAAAAAAGGGAGATATCAAAAGTCTAGAAGGCTACAGTACTTAGAATAGTATGGGCACAGAGATAGTCAAGTAGACCAATGGGACAAAATAAAGCAGTTTGGAGGTATCCTGTGAGTGAACAACCAGCACTTCTATTCCTAGGTAGAAATTTCTAAAGAAATTCTTTTTTTTTTTTTTTGAGACAGAGTCTCACTCTGTTGCCCTGGCTAGAGTGAGTGCCATGGCGTTAGCCTATCTCACAGCAACCTCAAACTCCTGAGCTCAAGCAATCCTATTGCCTCAGCCTCCCGAGTAGCTGGGACTACAGGCACGCGCCATCATGCCTGGCTAATTTTTTTTCTATATGTTTTTAGTTGTCCACTTAATTTCTTTCTATTTTTAGTAGAGACAGGGTCTCGCTCTTGCTCAGGCTGGTTTTGAACTCCTGAGCTCAAACAATCCGCCCGCCTCGGTCTCCCAGAGAGCTAGGATTACAGGCGTGAGCCACCGCGCCTGGCCTAAAGAAATTCTTGAACGCATGCACCAGGACACACAGAGAAGGTTCAAAACAGCACTGTTTAAAACAACTGAAACTGGAACAACCCAGATATCTATGAATCATGGATTAGATAAATATACTGTGGCATATTAGTAAAATGGATCATAATAGTGAAAAGGAATAAAATACAGCTAAATGCATCAGAATCTCTCAATGTTGAGAAAAAGAAGAATTCTATTACATAAAATTCAACTATAGACAAAACATTGTTTAGAGAGACATACATAAGTAGCAAAACTAAGGAAAGACAAGAAAATGATTGTAAGTCAGAATAAGTGGTTTACCTCTTAGGGAGATAGAGGGAGATGTGTTCTGGTAGGAGCACACAGGAGGCTTTAAAAAGGTACTGGCATCATTCTACTTCTTAACCTTGGTGGAATTACACAGGTGTTTGCTTTATTATTCTTTAAATTGTATATACACATTTCATACATTCGTCTATATATTTCACAGCATTTTTTAAACACTACCTTTAAAAGTTGTAACATTAACAGACCAATCTTTACTTTCAAATGGCAATCAATGTTTACTTATTTACCACAGCCTGAAAAGAGACATCTGTATTCTTACAACTAGCAAGTGTGAAGATGACAACATACCTTATATAGTCCAAAGCCAGGATCAATAAGACAGGCACGAGTTGATGTAGACGGCTGACTGGAGGATCCCACTCGTGGAGTTTTCTTTACTTTAGATGGACTATTAGAACAGGGTTTGGCCTCTTTATCAGTCTGTGTAGATGTGCTAGGAAGAAGATCTGGGTCCGGGCGAACTAGTAGCTGAATTATATCATTCAGTCCAACATCATAGTCAAATAAAGTATATCCATTTTCCAACTAGAAAAAAATAGAAAAAGATATTGAAATACTTCTCTTCAATCTTATCTTTCTACATCTTTAGGATGTTTTAGCCCAACTATTAAAACTCATTGCAATGCATTTAGTGATTTTGAAACCATTCTTATTACTTCACAGCCTCTGATGTTAGCATCTCCTCCAGACCCCAATAAACTTTTAAGAATCACTCCATATTAGCTACAGGGAACACTACAGGCCATCAAAACCAAAAGTGTATCACTGCTACTGTGACCTAATGACCTATGCAAAAAGCTTGTAAACTAGATTTCTCACCAAGTTTTAATAAACAATGCCTGAATCCACTGCAAGAAAAAGGAGAATTTTTAAAGCAAGTTGTCGCATGATCTTGTTTGTAAAGACAATAAGTCAAACATTTTATCTTTCTGAAGCATTGTCAGCAATTGCAAGGGAAAAAAAAAAAGAAATCAAGCAGGAATAATTATCTTGTAGCCCACCTATATTTTGGCAAGGGTTATGGCTTGATTTGCTCCCCCTTCAAAAAATGTTGAAATCTTAATCCAGAGTATCTCAGAATGTGACCTAATTTGGAAATAGAGTCTTTTATAGAGGTAATCAAGGAATAAATTTAATGAGACATATAAAACTGACCGTTATGGGCTGACTTGTAACCCCCCTCCCCAATTTTTATGTTGAAGTCCTAACCCCAGTACCTCAGAATGTGACTGTACTTGGAGACAGTGTCTTTAAAGAGGTAATAGGTTAAAATGAAGTCATTAGGGTGGCCCCTAATCCAATGACTAGTCTCCTTATAATAGGGAAATTTGGAGAGACACAGCAAGAAGACAGTGAAGACACACGGGAAAAAAGCGGCCTTGTGACTGGAGTGATGCATCTATCAGCCAAGAAACAAGATTTCTGGCAAACACAGAAGCTCAAGGAATGATTCTTCCCTAGAACTATCAGTGAGAGCAGGGCTCTGCTCAAACCTTGAATTCTAGCCTCTAGAACTGTGAGACAATAAATTTCTGTTGTTTTAAGCCACCTAAATTTTGATACTTTGTTACAGCAGCCCTAGGAAACTCAGTCTCCGTTTTATTGCTTTGTAAAGGTCAGCTGGCTATTTCACCATGATATAGTGAAACAAGAAAACTAACAATTGAAGTGTTTAAAGTAGAAAATAAAATTCTGTAACATGCAAATTAATTGGTAGGGCATTCCCCAAAATGAAGATAGCAGTTAAAGTGGTAAAATAATTGGAAATGTTTCCGTATTTCTCCATTAAAATTTGAGGCACAAGAGTCAGAGGGATCCTTGGGGCATTTCTACACTCAACCCCTCCAATTTCTTCCAAATGATTGTCAGGAGTAAATACAAGCTGTTTCAAAGGATATTCTTTCTAACCTAGATTTGACGGGAAAAGAATGTCTAAACTCAGAGTGGAACACTAAGCATATCAAGGCCGAGGTCCTATAGTAAGTCTTGTCCACACTAACATGTAACCCACCTTTCCTCATGCTTCCTATGACACTTTTTAACCCAGATTATCCACTCCTTCCTTAATCATAAGTGCTCAACCAGTCTTCCTAAAATAGTGATTATTATCCATTGCATAGCAAGTTCCAGAGGGATTCCACACAGCTTTATTCCACAAAGCTTCACATACCATGAAGAGTTGTGAAGTGCTGGAATGATTTTCTTGAAAAATACTGAAGTTCTTCCATATTTAATGAAAATGAAGATTGGAAGTTATTTCTAACACTCAAAAATTATGTTCTAAGTAGGGAAAAAGGGATGGGGTCACTGAGAAACCACAAACACCTATGAGTTGCAACTATGTAACTATGATCCATTAGTGTCTCAGAAGTAAATGTTTGGGAACTACTGTGCTAGAAGATGGGGATGCAGGATTTATACTACTGGAAAAGCAGGAATGGTTAAGATTTTTTACCAGACCATACTCTTGAATTTTCACTAGGTTCAAAAAAGAAACTCCAGGTTAACAGAAAGAACTTCAACGAGGTTGCAAGGGAAAAGTAGGAAGCAAATACCAAGTGGCAGTGGCCAAGAATGCAGTGGGGAAGTCATTCTCAAAAAACTACTGACTAGGAATGCAGGTGAAGGGCATAAGTTAATAACCTTCGTGTATCCATCATGTATTACATATTATACATACATTCTTTTAAATAGGCAAGTACTTTTATGCTGTAATTCTGTGAAAACAAAGTGTGTGTGTGTGGGGGGGAAGACAACCTTTTGCTTCAACTAAGGTTCATGCCCCACATCTGCAATCTATTTTAAGGCTATGCCTCCCTATAGCGGTAACAAGGGAAAGACTGAGAGGGGAGAGAGAATTCTTTCAAAGTAGGAAAAGCTCTAGATTCTCAAAAGCTTTAGAGAGCCATCAACCAAATTCTTCCTTAAAAAGACCCAATCCCCAGGGTGCCTCAAACTCAATCTCCCAGATAAAAATGTTCCCATGAGGCTATTCTTCTCTAACCAAAACTTACAGCCCTGAATTGCTGGTGTCCATCTTGAATCTCAAAAGTGGAGTCAATTATGCTTTTCAAACAATATACAGATCACCTGGGGATCTTGTAATAGTACAGATTCTTCAGTAGGTCAGTTTCAGCAGGACTGGTGTGAGGCTCCCAGGTGAAGCTAATGCTTGCTGGTCCTGAGAATCCAGGGACCATACTCCGAATAGTAAGAGACTATCTTTCAACATTCATTTTCAAACCCTGGTGTTCATCACACTCTCCCGTGGGGCCTTGTTAAATTCAGCTACTTGTGGTTTTGGGATGAGCCAAGCATCTATAATAAATATCCGTGAGTGATTCTGATACATACCAAAGATTAAAGACAGCAACCTAACATACAAATGGAGAGAAGGTATCACTTAAATTTCAGACACTAAATTTGTTTTTATGACATTTTTCACTGTGTGGCAGTAAAGCATCTTCAGGAAGGGGTACTGTTTTCCAATGAGAACAAAAGTATTTCGCAGGATAGGAACAGTCTGTGATACTAATCCAGTAGTTGCATGCTGCACACACACCACTTCTCATCAATGGACTGGGGTGCTCCAAAGACCAACAGAGATAATCACTGCCATGGCTACTTGTCAGCTCATAAGGAAGTGAATACAGCTGGCATCAGTGGCCTGCCTTTTCTATCTCCAAATCAATGGCTGGCACCAAAGGTCTAGTTCTCATCATTGGGCTGAAGAAATCAAAGTAGTGAATTATCGACTGCTCTGGGGGAGGAAGTGCAAAGGTTGTTAACCTCAACAGTTTTTCCTGGAATTTGAAATGAGCTTCCTGGTTTACTGAAAGTCTACTTTGTTGCCCTGAATTTAACCCAATCCCTACTTTTTCCTCAAGATGGGCCAGGTGATTTTAGCATATTTGATAGTTAGACTTTAGGGGTGTTGCCCAGGAATAGATTCTCATCCTTCATTTTTATCTCTGGTACTGAAATCCTATCCTAGGAATTCATGTACTATTGTCCCTAGCCAGAATATAAAAATGCAGATTTGATGTTTTTTCATCTGTGACCAAATGGAAAAAGGTAGCAGTCACTTGAGGCACAGCAATACAAACCTATATAGTATTTAATATATGTACAGTTATTTCAAAAGCAAAGTTTACAACTAAATCGAACACCTGTTTTTACAAGTCACCAACACTAAGGAATCAGTACAAAACTGGCTGCAAACCCAAACCAAAGGTACTATAACATTTTTTAAAGAAAAGAAGAAAAACTCTGGCTCTCTGTTGCCCAGGATGTAATTTGTTACTCTGAAATTTCTGGGCAGTTTTTGAAGGGTAAGCCTGTGAAGGGCAGAAAAATATTCCTTTCAAGTCCTCTGCAGCTATAAGCTATTAATACTTCTACCAAATCAAAGAGACCTACATTTCAAACCACAAGATTGGAGCCAAACTATGGTCTATCAATTCAAGATGCCAACTGTAGTGTGTTAACAGCAACAAAAAGTCAAAAACATGAAGGGTCTGGGTGTGTAGGTAAAGACCATGAGAAACTTGTGGGATAGGAAAAAATCTTAAGACTGGCCAGACCATGGCCATATCATACAAATACCAGAGATGCCCACAAACACTCTTACTGCCAAAAACACTTTCAGCCTTCAAGTATGTATCGCTGGCTATGCTGCAGGACTGTGTTAAAAGCTCGAAAGAGGGGAATATTAGAAGGTGAGAGGCAAGAAAGGCAAAGACTTAAACTCCTTTCTAAAACCCGGACCTATACCGGGCAGTGTTAAACTCAGCTCCAGGTTACATCAACAGCTCCTTCATGCCCAGGTCTCTAACCTTCCCGAAAACAGATTCCAAGTCTAGGAGAAGTGAAGAGGGAGAGGAACCAGAAGTTCGAATCTTTATCTTGTGCAAATCCTTCCACAGTGAGGAAGCAAAGCTAAGGTTCTCATTCCTGAGAGAGGGCAATCCCCCTCCTGTTTGGGAGCCCGAGGCGCAGAAGCGCCACGGAAGCAACGTGAGCCCTTAGCTGGGTCAGCGCTGCCGTGAGCCTGGGGAGCCAGCCCTCCGAGCCTCCCGCGCTGTGGCATGGCCGCCAGAGCCCGCTGCCCTCCCCGCCCTCCAGGAGCCCCAAGCCCCTCCGAGCGCGGGAAGCGAGGGACCCAGGCACCCTATGCCTGAGGCCGCGGTCCTACCAGAAGAAAAGGGCGAGTTCTTAGAGCTCTGGGCGCCCTCACCTTCGACCCTGCAGGGCGCACCTGCAGCGGAGCTGATAGGGACCCCGCTGTCCCCCAAACCAGTGCGCCTCGCGGGGCTACCCAATGGAAGAGGAGCCAAGTGCGCCCTGCGCGCGCGTCGCACCGAGCCCTCAGACCCACGCGTCAGAAGCCCAGCTGTTCTTGCCCCGGGCTTCCCGATGGATGCGGCGGGCGCGCCTCACCTGCTTGCCCCGGTAGAAGAGGCGCTGGTACTCGGGCCGCACGTTGAACAGCATCCACACCCGCTCGCGCAGCTCCTCAATCTTGGCTTTGCGAGACACGTCCCCAATGGTGCGCGTCTTGGAACCGTCGATGGTGCGAACCTGGATCCACATATTGGCGCCCGGAGAGGGGCCGGCCCCCTTTGTCTCCCCCTGTGCTCTGGGCGCCGCGCCCCGCCCGGCCCGCGCCGCTACCCCGGAGGCTCCGGCTCTCCGCGGCGGGCAGACGAGGGCGCGCACAGACAAGGAAGACCGACTAGACGCCGGTCCCGACGGGCGGCGGCGACTCTCAGACCGCGCGCCCACCTAGCCCAGCTAAGGAGAGAAAACCGGAACCAGTCCGAGGCGCTGCCGCAACCACCGCCTCACAAATAGGAAGGAGCCATGTCGCGCGGAGTGTTTACTTATAGAGCTGTAGCTCCCACATGGAGGTCACGGCGCCAACCCGGATCTCGCGAGATCACGCCGGGCTCCGCCTTAAAGAGGAAGCTCCCGGGGAGATGGTTACAGACCCAGGGGAACTAAAACCGGCGGGCGCGGAAAGGGCGGGTCGGAGGGGCGGGGCTGCCAAAAGCCGTTACTTGCCCCACCGCCTGCACCTGGACGCCTCCTAGCTATTGGGTTTCTGGCAGTTACACGGCCGCCCACACCGGTTGCCCTTTTAGGTCTTGGTTTCGGCGCTGAGGGGGCGGGTGACTCCTCAGGCCTAGCGGAGACGGTTCTCTGGTCTCGAAAACACACCAAAAATAAGAAACTCTGACGTGCACTTGCATGATCATGAAAAGGGGGCGCGGGCAGGCGCGGCCTAAATTTCTGAGAAAGCACAGAAGGAAATGAGTGCGCCCCACGGCGTTCCGCTGGACATCGCCTGCCACGAGGCCTGGCGGGGCCGGTCTCCCAGGAAAGGCCCTGGGGACACTTCTGCTTCGCAGACAAGCTTCCCGCCTTGCCCGAATGCTGCGCTGGTGCGGAAACACGCTTCTGGGGGTTTCCCGCCGCTGGACAGGGGTCACAGGCCACAGGTCGTCTGAGATCGCCCTTTCAGGCCCGCCGCCCTCCCGCCCGGACCTCTGGCCGTGAAGGCGGCGGTGCGGCTGCGGGGAGAGCCTCTGGCTAGAACCAGACATTTCCGTTTGTGGACCTTCCGCGTTAGATGTGCCTCCGGCCTAAGGGATTGTGGGTTTGCGGAAAACAGTTTTAAATGATGCGGAACTACACACCTCCGAAGAAAGACAGTACTTCAAAGATCCTACTAGGAATGCATTCTCAGAAATAGGCCCAACGAACGCAGCACTGCCTAATGGGGAGCTTCTTTTTCTGAAAATGAAAATATGCCTTCGTAAGAAGGGAGAGAGCATATGAAGGTAGAAAACAAAACAATTGGACTTTATATTTGCCAAAATCGGTAACTTGACTATTCACACCGGTGCTAATTATTCCCATTATGATAGAGCAGCATTTTTGTAATAAACAGTTAAAATAATTACAAACACAGACAAGACGAGTAATATCAAGAAAAAAATAAAAGGCTCTGCATGGGAGGAACAGAAAAACTGAAATACACATACGTATTTTGGGTATCTGCCCTTGCTGAAAATTTCACATTCACCTAGAACCTCTAAATAGAATTCATCTGGTCTATTCCTGCTTTAACTAAAGTAAATATTGAGTATTCATTACATATGTAAATGAAAGATAGATATACCTAAAGTACACTTAAGACCTACCCCAGTAAGACATAACTATTTGCTATTATAAGGTTATGCTGTGCCCTTCTGGAGTTATATTAAGATATTTTTAGTTTCCTGCTGCAAAAAATTTACAATCTAGTTGAGATAAGATTTAGCAAAAAACAGGCCGGGCGCGATGGCTCACGCCTGTTATCCTAGCACTCTGGGAGGCCGGGACGGGCGGATTGTTTGAGCTCAGGAGTTCGAGACCGGCCTGAGCAAGAGCGAGACTCCCCGTCTCTACTAAAAATAGAAAGGAATTGATTCGACAACTAAAAATACATAGAAAAAATTAGCCGGGCATGGTGGTGCATGCCGATGGTCCCAGCTGCTTGGGAGGCTGGGGCAGAGGGATTGCTTGAGCCCATGCTTGAGCCCAGGAGTTTGAGGTTGCTGTGAGCTAGGCTGACGCCACGGCACTCTAGCCCGGGCCAAAAGGGTGAGACTCAGTCTCCAAAAAAAAAAAAAAAAAAGATTTAGCAAAAATAAAAACATACAAGAATAATTTAGTACTAAACGATCTGACGGTTAAAACCATGATAAGAGACGAGAGAAAGGGGACTAGAATAATCTGGGAATTTAAGAATAGGTGTACAACTTGATCCAAGTTAGATGGTACATGGTGGTGGGGGGCAGCATTTAAATGTTAAATTCATGGATTGAGATAGACCTGGATTATAATCCCAGTTTTGCTGCTTGCTTAAAATGTGATTTTGGACAAATTCTTCAATTTCGTCAATGTAAAATGGTGCTTAAAACACCCAAGGAATGTAAAGTGCTTATGGTAACTATTCCTGAGTAGTACACAATACGTTATTTTAGTACTATTGTTATGGAGAAGAGTTAGGTAAACAGAGAATGCCCATAGTGGAAAGAATGCTTAAGCAAAGACAAAAACGCACCTTCGCAGGTCAGAAGAGACTACAATCAGAGAAAAGTTGACTAAATAAAGAAGAGCACTGTGTGAAGATTAGCATTCAAAGCAGTAGATTTTTGTGGGCCCCCGGGAGAAAATAAGGTTTTTAAGGAGCGATTAATGTCGTTAAATATGTATTTGGAAGACAGCATAAGGAATCTGGATGTATGCCTTAGAAAAAAAGTAAGGGACAGGGAAATGAGGGGAAGAGATTGTTAGAAAATTTAGTAAAGAGGCAATTGCGTGTTTTGGTGAAAGTAATGACAGTGGGGTAGGAAAGGAAAGGATGTATTCCAGAGTATTCTAGAACATCGAGCCTATAGCACTTGTAGAATGTATGGATATGAGGGATGAGGAAAACAGAATGTTGGGAATAATTCTCAAGTTTCTAGTTTGGGAGACTAAAGTGGTTGGCTTGGGTATATGGTGATCTTAACTGAATTAGAAGAGGAAATGAATTGAGAAAATGCAGCAAGTTCCAATTGAGGCATATTGCATTTACGATACATCCAAAATATAGTACCTGGATGGAGATGTCTAACTGACTGTAGGAAATACAAATCCAAGGTATTGAAGAGAAGTAGGAAAGTTGTTAGAGAGGGACTAGTTCAGAACTCCTGTACTCACTCACAGGCAATTTATCCTCCTTAATGTGGTGGGGCTTTAATGGAAAACTCTTGGGGCAGAAAAGACTGCTGTCAAAATTGGGTATTTTCTGAGATTGTATAAGTTTTGTGTTAATCTACTTAATCAACGTAGATCCCAAAGGATTGGCAGGACAATTTATAGATGTAAGGCTTAGAAATTATGTATTTGTCCTTTGCAAACCAAACGAATTACAGCTGGAAATATATAAGCTTATATGTGCAGTAAGCTACTTAGGGTATACATAAATATTAATAATTGCAAGTAATGATTCTATGTATAACAAAATACATCCTTCCTGTGTTTCTCTACATAGTATTGAGTACTATCAGGTTTTCTCTCTTTCCCTACAATGCTGTTGTCTGCTTAGGAATCTGCCCAGTTGTAAAAACAGAAGTTCTGACAAAAATCACAGTATTAATTAGTTTTGACATATCATACCTTATTACCAAATGTGTAGCTGAAACAATTTGGATATGAAGAGGGAAAGAAAAGAGGAGTAATTGACATGGATAAAAAGCATATACTAAAGTTTATACTATCAGTCATGATCCAGTATTTGTTCAAGTGAAAAAAGCAAAACAAAAAGATAAAAGATTATAAAACTAATTCTAAAATCTTATCATACCTCAGAATGTCTCCAGTTTTGTCAACTACTGTCTCCAAATCAAGAACTTATTTTTAAAAATGAATTTCATTCTGCTCTCTGAAGCTATGATTACCACCTTTTCATATGCTCCTCTATGCTGGATGTCTTCCCTTTTCTCCTCCAGGGCCACTCTCTACCTGCAATCTTGGGGTCCAAAAGTAGGGAATATATAAGGGCAGTATGCTCTTTCAACTGAGTTTGACTACTGTGGAGGGAGCACAGACAGGAAACTGCAGGATGGGAAGAGAATGAGGTCAGGATATTTTCCCCCTGGATTTCTTCCTGAAAGATCAACTCAGGTTGTCCCTTGCCTTCACAGGATGTCACTCCTCCTCTTCAAGTGGCTTGCTCTGCATTACTCACTCTTCCATCTTCTGATAACCTCTCCCTTCCTTATAACTTTGGGTCTAGGGGTCGTAATAGCTTTACAGTCACTAGCCCTAGATTCATGCATTTTCCTTCAGTTCCCTATATCTTGCCCCATACTCCTAAAATTGGTGCCACGGGTTGGGGAGAACCATTAAGGTATCTTAACTGGAGGATTTCTGTTATAATCTCTAATGCTATTTTAGAAGGAACTAAATGTTATAAGAAATAAACTAGAATTTCCATTGGCTAAAAAGCACTTCATACTGTTGCTCATTTTTAAATTCGTCATATTTTAAAGGGCGTGCTTTTTTCTTTTTAATAGAATCACGGATTTTTACTGTGGAAATCTAGAGGTCATTCTGGGCTAACCTACTCTAATAAATGATGAAATAATTCAGACAAAGACATATAACCAATGAGGGATATTGTTTGTGCTTAAACTTCCAATATCCTTCTTCACTAGCCAGTGTTCTTTACCTTTCAGTTGTCCCTCTTTTGTCTCTCTGGAGGCTTCCCCTTTCACTTTGTCTAGAGAATAAATTTCCTCTTTTCTGTAGTGAGTGCCCCCGGTTCTTTGGATAACTTGATAGCTCAGGTGGGAGTAGGGACCTGGGATTCTCACTAAAGACTTGCAATTTATCCCAGTTTTCAGTCTCATGCCTTCCCCTGCCTTCTACAATTTGTCTTTTCTATTGCCGAACCTTTCTGAGGGTCTTTGGATCAACTTAGCTCAGATTTCCCCCACTGAAGGCAATGTTTGACATCATTTATGGGAGGCCATTATTTTGGAGTAGGCTCCTGCACCAGGCTCCAGCAGACTGGACAAAACCCAAAAGGAGTCACTCATGCTAAGTACCACACAACCCAACTGAATTTTGAAATGGGCCAGTTTTTTTTTGTTTTTTTTTTTTAAAACCCTGGAAATTCAGAGCAACCAGTCGGAGAGAGCCCAGTTTACCTGAGCTGGCATGATAAGAAAGTTCACTCTGTTTTAACCATATAAGGAAAGTAACTTTGCAATGACCAATTGCGTTTTGTTCTGTTTCTGCTTTCTTCAGGCCTTTTCTGCCTATAAAGCCAGCCCCCTCTGCTCAGCTCAGCAGAACACCCATTCTGTAAAATAGCTTCTAGAATTAGCTATTCTAGAATATGAAATAGCTATTCTAGAATTGCAAATAAAGGCCAACTAGATCTTCAAACTAAATTTGTTGTTATGTTGTCTTTTGACATCATTTAGGGTTCAATGTCCTGATGATGCGGTTAACTTAGGGTTTGACTTCCAGTTAGGCTGTCACATACAACTTATTCTGCAAAACAAATTTTAGAGGTTTATGATAACAGTACTTTACTATCTCTCACTGTTTCTTTGGGACAAGAATCCAGAAATGGCTCTGTTGAAAATCCTGAGTTCTGGCTCAAAGTCTCTCATACCATCACAGTGCAATAGGGCCAGAACTGGAAGAATAGGGACTAGGGTGGCTGGGAATTAGCTAGGCCTCTCTCTCTAAGAAATCTCAGGATCTCTCCATGTGATTGCTCTCTGTGGCTTAGTTTGGGTATTCTTACAGCATGGTCTCCCCAGAGGCAGTCAGACAGCTTACACAGTGGTTGAAGACTTCAAGGAAGTATGAGAATTCCAGTGAGCAAAGTGCAAGCTGTTCCCTTTTTATGGCCTAGCTTTGAAAGTCACATAGTGTCACTTCTATCATATTCTTTTGATCAAAACATTCAAAACCCCACCCAGTTTCAAGGGGAGTTAATTTGACCCTCTCAGTGGGAGGAGGGTCAAAGTCACTTTGTAAGAAGAGCCTGCGGGGTGAAAGATAACTGTTGTAGCCATTTTCGGAAAATACAATCTGCAGTACAACTCTTCCATCTAATTTTTCCATCATTTTTTTGGTAATAACCAAAGAGTTTTTAAATTATGAAATACATCAGTGATACTGAAAAAAGTTATAGAGAATAATACAATAAGCACTCTTGTATTCACCACCTTGCTTTATAAATAAAATATTTCAAATAGTTAAAACTCTCTCTCTGCTTACATTCCCCTTTCTTTCACTTTTCCAAAAAGATAAACATTGTCTTGAATTGGGTGTTTATTATTGTCATACATGCCTTTATATTAGTATTTTTAACAGATGTACATGTATTTCTAAACAGTAATAAATTTGGGTGTGTTTTAACATTTTATATAGCATGATTCTTCATAACTTTGAAACTTCTTTAACTCAAAATTATTTTTCTGAGGTCTGTTCATATTGTTGTGTAGCTCTAGTACAAATTTTTCCTTAAAGGATCAGATGGTAAATATGTCAGGTTTTGTAGGCAGAATGATATTTGTTGCAACTACTTCATTCTATAATTCTACAAAAGCAGCTAGACTCAATATTTAAATGAATGGATATGGCTGTGTTCTAATAAAACTTTATTTACAAAAATAGGTGTCAGAATACAGCATTTGGCCTATGGGCCATAGTTTGCTGAAACTAGTTTTCGTACATTCATTTTTACTTGTATATAATATTTCATTGTATAAGTGTATCAAAATGTAATCATTTTCTTTTTGATGTATATTCAGGTTGTATTTTTTTACTCTTACAAACAATGTCATAAACATTCTTATACATTTCACTGTGTGCAGAGTTTCTCTGAGGTATAGATCAAAAAGTAGTTCATAGGCTTTTCATCTTCTAAAGATGTGTCAGTATCTCTCTTCAGCTATCCTTTTCTCTCGTTCTTTTGGGTTTGTTACATTAAAAATTTCTATTAAAAATTCCTTTGCTACCATTTTTATGAGATTTTTGAGCATGAGTTGAGTTGATATGGCATATTTCTCATACGTGTTATTTAATTTTGTTCATTTCCTTCATTACTGAATACACAGTAGATAACCCAAAGTCCAATGGGCGTTAGGTTGAGGCTAATGATTCTTGCTTTTGGCAAACTTAATGATTTTATCTTCATCCCAATTGCACTGTCACTATATGCCGTGTTCATTTTTTCCATTTTCTACTAACTGGTGTAAGGTAATATACACAAACTGCAACAAATTATCTAAATAATTTTCCAAACAAAGCCTATTACATACACCAAAATGATGATATTAGTGAAACTAAACTGTTTGGCAGACAGGCAAGGATTTTAGGGCTTCGACCAAAATGCATTTATAAAAAGTGGGCAGAATTTTCCTTGCTCCTGTTGCTGGTGCTTACCTTCTTTCCGTCGTAAATTGCAATACAATTTCTAGCCCCTCAACTCATCTTTGTGCACATCTCAGGATCTTCTGGCAGAGCAATTCTCACCTGGGATGATTTGTCAGTGCACCATGTGGCTCCAGCCGAGGCTTGTTGACATAGTGGATGTGCAGGGTTCTACAAGAGCCAGTGGAAGACTACATGGCCTCCTGAGGTCTAGGCTTAGAATTGGTGCATGGTTACCTCAATAGATTTTATTGGCCAAAGCAAGTCAGAAGGCCGGCCCAAATTCAAGCAGAGGGAAAATTGACTTCTCTTAATAGAAGGAGCTATGAAGTTTCATCGCAAAGGGACATGGATATAGGAAGGGGAATAATTATGTCATTTTTTATAATTAATCTAAAACACCATCTCTTACTAACCTTAATTGTAATAGATTACCCATTGATAAGCTTCTATGGCTTTCATAGTAATATTGGCCTCTGTTTCTCATAGTCTTTCGATCCCTCAATCCACCACAGATTATTGTTGTATAAGTGTGCTTCATATATTTGCTGGCTCATGCTGAATTTTCTTGTCAGCTGATGCTGATGACCACTTCGAACTACTTCAACTTTTGTGACCCGGTATCATTTTATCTAATCCTAGCTAAGGCAAAATTATATAGTTTCTTGAGTGACTCCTTAGAATATATCATGATGCAATCTAAAAGATGCTAGGGATTATTGTTTTGATTGTTTTAAATTCATAGAAATAAGAGTTGCTTTAAAAATATTATAATACAGTTGACCCTTGAACAACACAGGTTTGAATTGTGTGGGTACACTTATACACAGATTTCTTTTTCAACCAAATGTGAATGGAAAATATAGTAATCAAAGGACCTAAAACCTGCATATATGGAGGGCCCACTTTCCTTATACTGGGGCAGGGCCAACTGTGGAACTTCAGTATATGCAGATTTCAGTATATGCAGAGATCCTGGAGCCAACCCTGTGTATACTGAGGGACTACTGTATTTAGTTTCTTAAAATGTATCACAAATAAGTATAATTTAAAAAATATGTGTGAACAACAACCTGATTAAAAATAGGCACAGGCCCTTCACAAAAGCATCTAAATGGCCTATATGCATATGAAAAGACCCTAAACATATGACTAGCAAGGAAATGTAAGTCCCACTAGAATGGACTAATAATGATTAAAAGGCTGATAATATTGAGTGTTAGCAAGAATATAGAGCATCTGGGACTTTCATACATTGCTGGTGAGAGTGTACTAATTGATTAAATCGGAAAACTGCTGGAAGTTTCAACATACCTATCACTGGAGCAATTCCACTCATAGGTGTATATGCAATAGAAATTAATGCATATGTCCAACAAAATAAGTACAAAAGTGTTTACAGAAGACTTAGTTCTAATAGCCCCAATTGAAAACCACTTCAATGTCTATAATTAAGAGAATGGATGAACAAATTATCGTATATTTATGTAATGGAATTTACGTAGCGACAGCAAAAAAGAATGAACTACTTATATGTACCACAACATGAATGAATTTCTTTTTTCTTTTTTTTTTCTTTTAATAGATTTAGGGGGTACAAATTGAATTCTCTTACATGTGTATATTACATAGTGGTGAGTCTGGGCTTTTGGTGTACCCAACACCTGGGTAGTGAACATCGTACCCCATAGGTACTTTTTCATCCCTAACCCCCTCCCACCTTATGCCCTGTGAGTCACCAATGTCCATTACACCACTTTGTGTGCCCTTGTGTAGCCACAGCTTAGCTCACACTTTCTGTTCCTGAGTTACTTCACTTAAGATAATGGCCTCTAGTTCCATCCAAATTGCTGCAAAAGACATTATTTCATTCTTTCTTATTGCTAAGTAGTTCTCCATGGTGTGTGTGTGTGTGTGTGTGTGTGTGTGTGTGTATCCCAAATTTTCTTTATCCTCTCATCAGTTGATGGGAACTTAGGTTGATCCCGTATCTTTGCAATTGTGAATTGTGCTGGGATAAACATACACGTGTAGGTATCTTTTTTATATAGTGATTTTTTTCCTCTGGGTAGATACCCAGGAGTGGTATTGCAGAATCAAATGGTATATCTACATTTAATTCTTTGAGACATCTCCATAGAGGTGGTACTAATTTACATTCCCACCAACAGTGTATAAGTGTTCCCTGTTTACTGTATCCACACTGACATCTATTTTTTCCTTTATTATTTTTTTATTTCAAAATATTAATTAATGGGTACAAAGTGTTTTTGTTACATAGATACTTTATACAATGCATAAGCCAGAGATTTTTGTGTGTCTGTCACCAGAATAGTGTTCATTGTACACAATAGGTAAGTTTTTATCCCACACTCCTCCCAATCTCCCCCTCTCTTGATTTCTCAAGTTCTTTATATCACTTTGTGCCCATGTATACACATCGTTTAGCTCCCACTTATTAGTGAGAACATATGGTGTTTGGTTTTCCACTCTTGAGATACTTCACTTAGAATAGTGATCTCCAGTTCCATTCAATTTGCTGCAAATGAAATTATTTCATTCCTTTTTATGGCTGAGTAGTACTCTATGGTATATATTAACACATACCACGTTTCTCTAATCCACTCATGAATTGATGATTGATTGATTCCACATCTTCGCAATTGTGAATTGTGCTGTGATAAACATTTGAGTGCAGGTGTCTTTTTGATAAAATGACTTCATTTCCTACGGGCAGATACCCAGCAGTGGGATTGCTGGATAGAATGGTGGATCTACTTTTATATCTTTGAGGAATCTCCACTCTGTTTTCCATAAAGTTTGTACTAATATGCAGTCCCACCAATGGTGTTTAAGTGTTCCTTTCTCTCTGCATCCATGCCAGCAACTGTTTTTTGACTTTTTATTTTTATTATTTTTTTTTGAGACGAAGGAAAGAGAAGTTTATTTGTTTGCCAGCAAAGTAGGAAAAATGGTAGACCTTCTCATCTCAAAATCTAAATTTCCTATGTTTTTTGACTTTTAAATAATGACCACTCTGATAGATGTAAGGTGGTATCTCACTGTAGTTTTAATTTGCATTTCCCTGATGATTAGTGATGTTGAGCATTTTTTCATAACGTTTGCTGGCCATTTGTCTATTTTCCTTCAAAAAAACTTCTATTCATGTCTTTTGCCCACTTTTTGATGGGGTGGTTTTGTTTTTTTTCTTGCTTATTTGAGTTCTTGGCAGATTCTGGACCTTTGTTGGATGTACAGTTTATGAATATTTTCTCCCATTCTGTACATTGTTTATTTACTCTTTTGATTGTTCCTTTTATTGTACAAAAGCTTTTTAGTTTAATTAAATCTCATTTGTCTAATTTTTTTTATTGCATTTGCTTTTGGGGTCTTAGTAATAAATTCTTTGCCTAGGAAAATGTCCTGAAGAGTTTTTCCTATGTTTTCTTCTAAGAATTTTATTTTTTTTGGTCTTACATCTAAGTCTTTAATCCATCTTGAGTTAATTTTTCTATATGGTGAGAGATAAGAATCCAATTTCATTCTTTTGCTTATGACTATCCAATTTTCCCAGCACCATTTATTAAATAGGATGTCCTTTCTCCAATATATGTTTTTGTCTGCTTTGTTGAAGATCCATTGGTTGTAGATGTATAGTTTTATTTCTGGGTTCTCTATTCTGTTCCACTGATCTATGTGTCTACTTCTATGCCAGTACTGTGTTGTTTTGGTTACTATAAACTTATAGTATAATTTGAAGTCAGGTAATGTGATACCTCTAGTTTTGTTCTTTTAACTTAGAATTACTTTGGCTATTTGGGTTCCTTTTTGGTTCCATATGAATTTTAGAATTGCTTTTCTAATTCTGTGAAAAATGACATTGGTATTTTGAGAAGAATTGCATTGAATCTGTAGATTGGGACAGTATGGTCATTTTAATGATATTAATTCTTCCAATCCATGAGCATGGTATGTTTTTCCATTTTTTTGTGTCATCTGTGATTTCTTTCATCAGTGACTTGTAGTTCTTCTTGTAGAGATGTTTCACCTCCTTGTTATTTTCTTAGGTATACTTTTTTTGTAAATAGCATTGAGTTCTTGATTTTGTTCTCAGCTTGGTTGTTGTTTGCGTATAGAAATGCTATTGATTTTTGTATACAGATTTTATAGCCTGAGACTTTATTGGATTCATTTATCAAATCTAGGAGTCTTTTTGAGGAGTCCTTAAGGTTTTCCAGGTATAAGATCATATCATCAGCAAACAGGGATAATTTGACTTCCTCTTTTCCAATTTGAATACCCTTTATTTCTTTCTCTTGTCCAATTGTTCTGGCTAGGACTTCGAGTACTATGTTGAATAGAAATGGTGAAAGTGGGCATCCTTGTCTTATTCTAGTTCTCAAGGGGAATGCTTTCAACTTTTCCCCATTCAGTATAATGTTGGCTGTGGGTTTGTCAAATGTAGCTTTTATTGTTTTGAGGTATGTTCCTTCTATGCTGAATTTTTTTTTTGAGGGTTTTTTTTTTTTTTTTTGAGACATATTCTCACTGTGTTGCCCAGGCTAGAGTGCCGTGGCGTCATCATAGCTCACAGCAACCTCAAACGCCTGGGCACAAGTGATCCTCCTGCCTCAGCCTCCCGAGTAGCTGGGACTACAGGCATGTGCCACCATGCCCGGCTAGTTTTTTCTATATATTTTTAGTTGTCCAATTAATTTCTTTCTATTTTTAGTAGAGACAGGGTCTCGCTCTTGCTCAGGCTGGTTTCGAACTCCTGAGCTCAAACGATCCTCTCGCCTCGGCCTCC
>CAUYSK010082820.1:0-20258 GCA_963575035.1 Avahi laniger | reverse complement strand
AGATGGCCATCGACAAGCGAAGAAGAGAGGCCTGGAACAGATCTCTCCCTCAGTGCTCAGAAGGAACCAAGCCGACAGGCACCTTGATTGCAGCTCCAGAACTGTGAGGCATTTCTCTCGTGTAAGACACTCCAGCTGTGGCCCTTTCCATAGCAGCACAGCAATACTTACACAACACCCACCTCGTATTCAAACCCACATGCCGCTGACCCCACGGTGGGCCCTGCAGCCAATTAGCAGCCACCTGGCCCAGAGGGCTCCCAGCTGCTCCATTCAGGTCCCGCCAAGACCCGACAGGGACTTGCAGCAGATTTGGCACCAAAACCGAAGGTACAGAAGATGGGAGCGCCGAGGCCGCTCGCTGCATGCGTTGCATTCCTGCCCACCCCACCTCCCGCCTTCCCCTTCTGCAGGGTGCCTCCCCTGCTGGCGCCCTGGACCAGTGACCCCACCCCGTTCTCCCATCCCTCCCCGCCCAGAGCACTCTGGAGACCTCGCTCCCATGAAGACAACCTCCTCTGAGTCTCAGCGCCATCTGCCCCCTGCTTCCCCAAGGGGAGGCTGCCGTCGTCCCACGCCCCCAGGAGCCACAGCAAGCAGGCAGCGTGGGTGAGCCTCCTGCTGCCAGCGCCGCTGTCCAGATGCGAGCTCCCACCCTCGGCTGCGCTTCTGCTGCCCCGACAGTCCCAGCGTCTGCCCTGGCCAACGTCTTCTTCCCAGGCCGTGCCCTCCCTCCACTGCGATCTCGACATCCACACGGAGGACTCATCCGACACTCCAGGCTCACCCTCAGGACTTTCACCTCCACTCCACCGGCCACCTTCACACCTTCACGCCTCACCCAGACCCTAGCCGCCTCCCTGAACCGCCCACCTCTGACCTCTCCAACTGTGGCCTTTCGCCCTTTGACCTCTCCGGCTACCTCACTTGCACCAGCCCTGTTCTCTATCCCTCCCGGGTCCCAGCTGCACCTCTGCTCACCCCGACCTGGCCAGGGCTCCAGATGCCAGCCCAGCCCCAGGAGCGATCCGGCTACCAGCTCCCTCCCCCCAGCCTCCTGTCTTCACCATTTTCTGTACGGGGCTCTTTCCCATCAGCACAGGAACGCAGCCAAGTCCCTCCCATCTTTAAAGAGAATTCCATATGTATGAACTTTTTTCTGGAAAAGTATCTAAGAAATTGATCATACTTGTTACCTTCGGAGAAAGAGACTGAGGAATCTGAAATGAAAAGTACAGAATTTTACTTTCCATTTTATATATTTGCTATATAGTGTTTGGGTTCTTTTTATCGCATACATGTAACATTTTCATTAAAAACAGCAAATAAATCAATGAAAGACAGTGATGTAACCACCTCCTGCGGTGTTATGACGGTTTTCATCCGGGGTGCCTATGGAGCTTCATAGCCCCCACAGTCCTTGTTACAACGTTGGGGCGCTGCGGGCCTCAGCAGCAGCCTCTGACCTTCTCTGGTCCTCCTTCCACCTGCCCAAGGCAGGACTCTAATCTGCTTGTGGGTCAAGAGACCCTCATTCCAGAGAGGGTCTGCCATACCCTGGAGGAAGGAATGCTGCACAGAGGCCGGGAAGAATCTGAGCAGACAGGCCTTGCTGCATTGGGATCCTGTGCTTTCTGTCCCATCGCATTTCTCCAGGGTTGTCAATCGTGCCTATGTAGTGAAGCCGCCATAGAAACCCAGGAGCACTGGGTTCGGAGAGCTTCCGGACAGCTGGACACGAGGAGGTTCCTGGAGGGTGGAGCACCCAGGGGGAGCGCGGAAGCTCCACGCCCTTCCCACGTACCTCGCCCTGTGCATCCTTCATCTGCATCCTTTGTAAGATCTGTTATAATAAACTGGTAAATGTGTTTCCCTGAGTTCTGTGAGCCACTCCAGCAAATAAATAGAACCCAAAGAGGGGGGTCCACATGGGAACCCCAATTTGAAGCCAGTTGGTCAGATGTTCTAGAGGCCCAGACTCGCGACTGGTAGGAAGAAGGGGCGTCGTGGGCCTGAGTCCTCGCCCTGTGGCAGACGGTGTCAGAACTGAATTGCAGGGCCCCCAGCTGGTGTCCGCTGTTTGGGGCATGGGGAAAAGCCCCGCATTTGGTCACAGAAGTCCTCTTCTGTGTTGTTGTAGGTTTAGAGGAAAGCATGGTCTGAGAGTGTTTTTTTAAACACCTCCCTTCTCCCTCAGAAAAAGCGCCCCCAGGCCCATCCTCTGGTGCTCAGTCACCTCCCTGCAGTTGCTTTGCTCTCTGCCTCCTCTTCCCAGCCTCGCCCAGGTCCTCAGCCCACTGAGGACTCACCTCCGGCTCCGGCCCACTGAGGTTCCTGGCGAAGGTGCCCTCCTGGAGTACACAACCGCTGTGGTAAGACCAGGAAGGCAAGCCAGGTTTAGACAAGCAAAGGGGACTGCCACTAGCAGGGACTTCTCCGGTGTGCAAACAGCCAAGTAGAGTCAGGCTATCGAAATTAAGGACTACACAGTGCAACCCTAGAAGCTGAACATGCAAAGCGCTCTGTGCATTCCATGCAAGACAGGTCGTATCAAACAGGCTACTCATTGCCCATTCCGTTCCCACCCGCTTCTGAGGAAGGAACCCTAACGGACACCACTGACCCTCCATAGTGACCCACCCTCATTTCTAGCTGGGAGACAGGGAGGCATGAAAGGCCATCGTGTGGACAGGCGAGGGACCTGGGCCAAGCGCAGAGGCCTCCAGGGCTGGCTGATGGCTGACAGGGAGGGAACCAGAGATCCAGGTCCTGTGTCCATGCCCAGGCAGCACCAGGGCCCCGGAGGCCTGGCCACAGCGCAGCTGGGTGAGCCGAAGCGCCTGGGCCTGACCTCCTGCCAGGAGCCGGAACCTTGGCCACAGCGTGGCTTTGGATCATTTTGTTCCTCCTCCCATCACAAGAAGGGAAAGAGAGGAAAAGAGACCCCAAAGCCAGTTTGTTCCTTGAAAATTGCCCTGGTAGAAAGGTTTACCGTGTGCAGACAATGAAATGATTGGCTAAAATTTGATTTTCTAATTATCTGTGCCTTCCAGTTATTCGATTTATACTCCAACCACCCCCACATAACTTCCAGTCCTTTTTGCAATACACAGCAAGATACAACTCTGTCTGAGACCATGCTTTGTAGATCATGTTTCTGGGACTGTTTCAATAAAATGGGATTTGCCAGAAGCACACAGAAGCCACTTTTCTCCCGCATGTTTTCTCCCCGCTCCCCACCAGAGGGCGCCAGCGGGTCCCGTTCGGGCCACTGCTTCTCTGAGCTTCGCGCCGGGTGGAGGCAAAACCCGGCAGACCCTGGCAGTGGCAAACCAAGCCAGCAGTTCCCGAACTCTTTGGAGAACAAGCTCTGTAAAGCACTAGGATTTTCTGGCAAATGATTTCAAGGAAGTAAAATGGGAATACTTCTTCTTTAAAAAAAAAAAAATTGAGATCTGGGAGAAATGAAAAAGGCTTTCTGTTCATTGCAGTCCATAATACCATTGAGGAAAAACAGAGGAAAAATAAAAAAGAAAGAGCATTTTTTAAATTTTATTTTTGTATGTATGATTATTGAACATTTTTATTCTGAAGAGTATAATAAAATAATAAAATAGTTCTTCAGAAATTATAAATGAATTGGTATTTTCGTGGGGCACGAACTTGACTTTTTAAGTTATTTTTAAAATATTAGGACACATAAATGACAAGGTAACTCTTTTTGTGTTCAGGAGCAACACCGTGAGGCATGCTGAACACCAGGTGAAGGAGCCCGGAAGTCCTGACTGTTTTTAAGCCCAGGAATCGCCGGGGCCGGCAGGAAGATTGACGGGTGGCGGTGGGCTGGACAGTGTGGGATTGGCCTCAGAGAGCAGGTGGGTCGCTCTGGTCATCTGTGAGTAGAGCCGTGATGGGTGCCAGACTTGGGTGACAAAGGTGGGGAAGAAAGGAAACATGCACGACGTTAGGAAGGAAGAGTCGACGAGACCTGACTTCTGAATGAAGAGGAGGACGTGGGAAGGAATTGGACCGAGCAAGGCCACAGATTCGAAATTGATTGTGGTTCTTGATTCAAGAACAGCAGGGGACTGATGATCCATTCTGAATTCGTAACTTCTCGGTCCGTCCCTGTATTTTAATCACAGCATTTCCATACATTTGAAAGACAGTACAACACACGTGCGAAGCGAGGTATTTTCGATCCACAGGCAAGGCTGGTTGCCCGGGTCACCGCCCCGTGCACTAACTGCAGCATCTGCCAGCCCACCTGGGCTCCTCGGCACAGCGTGAGAGGGATGTAAGTGTGTGATAGTAAAGAGAGGTGATATGCTAGAAGCCCATCGGCAAAGGAGTCGCCCTGGCATTCTTGTTCCAATGGAGTGGCGGTGGGACACATCCTAGGTGGGCTGGGGTGGAGTCAGGCAGGCCCAGATGTCCTACGAACCTTGTGCCTCAGGTAGAGTTCACACCTTCTGGCTTTTTCATCTCGCTCAAGCCTGAATTCCTTCCCTGAAACAAACCGCAGGTCCACTGAGATCGTGTGGTTCGACGTGCATTCAGGAGTGGTAGGAAGGATTGAATTGTGATGACCAGATGACTTTCTCCCTTCTCCAAAGCTCCCCTGCCGGGACACCCTCACGGAAGAACTCCCCCCTGAGCAGGGCTTCCTTCCTGGGGCCGGATGTGGAGGCTTTTCTGCAGAAACCTTCAGGTCAGCCATGAATAATCACTGTTGAGAAAGAGGACGCGCTCTGGACTCTCTCAGCCCCATCCGAATCGTCTCAGTGACCGAAGTAAGCCTGTCCTGCGGAGTGGGAAACTGCACAGATGGGAAACAACGCAGAGGCCAGCTGAGCTCTCCAGGACTGCACTGTCGCACAGTCCACACCGGGGAGTTCGCCTGGCTTCCGCGCCCCACTCCCGAGTGGATAACAGACGTGGCTGAGAACAAAGGCCACGGTTAGGCACTGCCACTGACGCGGTGAGAGTCTCAGAGACGCAGCAGCCTCCCCAGGGGCTCTCAGGAGAGGAGAGAGTGATCTAAGTGATCGTGTCGTCTTGCACTGGATGGGAGAGCTGCATACACACGCTTTTTGCCTCCCACTTACCCACAGTACCGCACCTGGCACGCAGATGATCCTCCCAACATGTTTGGCGAGCATTACACACAGAATACAAAAGGCAGGACAGAGGAGGAAGAGAACGGGTGCGTGCAATTGCTGTGCTTTGGGGTCCATTTACAACAGGGCTTCTCAAGAACATTTGGGGCCAGATAATTCTTTACTGGGGGGCCTGTGTGTTTGTAGGATCTGTAGCAGTACTGTTGGCCTCTACCACTTAGGTACTAGCAGCACCTCCCCTCTCAGCTCTGATAACCAGAAGTGTCTCCATGCGTTGTCAAATGTTCCCAGGGGCAGTGTCACTCCATCGAGAATCACAGGCTTATAGTCTTTGCGTCATCCCACTGTCGAATCCTCCTGCCAGGGCCTTGTGTTCTAGGATTTCTCTACTTTGTCCCTAAGAAAATTATGCTTCCCAAAATCTGTGATCTCAGAACCTTACTCTCTGTTTTTCAAAATGTCGATCAATTACTATAATGAGTGAAGGCAAATTCAACTGTTAATGGAGAAAGATACCAGTAGTTCCCTCAAGCACATTCACTTCTGCAATCCTTCCTTTGTCACCGGAACATCTGATTAGGACCACTTGGAAGTAACCCTGTGACATCCTATGACATGAATACCCAAGACGGCACAGAGAGGCCCCACAACAGCACTTTGCAAGAGCTGCTCCAACAAGCCACTGAGCCTGGAGCGTCTCCTGCCAGGAACACAGAGCACAGCAGGGTGGCCCATGCCACCTTTGAAAGATTCCCACTCCTCTCAAGACCCAAAAGCCATTACTTAAAATGGTGAAGATTTTAGGCTACGTCCAAGGCTGACTCTGAAACCACTTTCCATATTTCTACGTATGCAAGGGCCACCCCAGAGAGGGGGTACAGGCAACATGACCCCAAAGCCCAAGACCCTGATTGTTAAGCATTTCTCATTGAGATCCACTGGCTGGAGAGAAAGCCCAGGGACCTGGGTCGATTGCAGAAATGACAGTCAGGAAAGCCATGAGCAGGTTCTCCATCGGGGCATTCTCTGCCTTTCTCCTGCCGCCTGAATCGACTGTGACACGAAGACATTCCTCAGACCCAGTGCCAGCTACCGCACTGAGTCAGCTCAGCTCAGTGACTCTAATTCAAGGCTTATTCACAAATTGTAATTTTAGTACAAGAGGGCACAGCTTTAAATGAGAGCTATGAGAAACCCACCCACCTATGACACGGCAGTGGGCTGCTCGTCCCCACACTTTGGGTGGACATTCTGTTAGTCACAGAGGAGCATCTGGGCCCAGCTCACTTGTGCCCCCACTTTTTGTATCTCTAGACATTTTCTCAAACAGACTCTGAGTCAGAATAAGTAGGTTTAGCAATTAAAATCTGTGTGGAGGCTGCCTTGAGAAGCATTTGGAGGATTTGGAAATAAATATTCCCCGACTGCAAATTAAACACTCATTGTAAAAACCTGAATATAATATACATGAAGACAAACTCCAGCTGCAATCTCATGGCATGATGTTTTTCTCCTTCACCAAAGAACATAAAGGACTTCCATACACTGGCAGGGCAAGCTGAGTAATCTAAAAGTGTCTCTAAAGACAAGCAGCAGGGACATCCTGGCAAAGGAAGCATCTACCTGGTTCTGAATAAACAAATTTCCATTGGGAACCTTGTTCAGGCAAGGGATACCCCAAGATGACATCGCGCCACACGGAAGCTGGGGTGTTCACACGAGGCAGAGTCACCAGAACGCACCGATTTCCAGCGGACTCTCTCCCTCAGTCTTGGACGAGAAGGCAGGGCCGGGATGTTTCTGTATTTTGAATGACCCTGTGAGTCCAGCGGGGGGAGACCTTAGCCCAGATGGGAGGAAAAGTCACCTGTGGTAGCACCTGACCCATGAGCCTGACATTGTGCCAGGAAGACATTCCTCCGGAATGGGTCATCTTTGTTCTCTTTAGATCCGTTGTGAGAGCTGTGAGCCTCCTGCACCTCCTGGCTTTAACAGGAGTTGGTGAGAGTCCCAGGTCACTATGGCCAAGTCTTGTCTTCCATTTACACGAGGATCATCGAATATCTCTCTTCTATAAAGTTCCTGGATCACAGACTGCACCTCTCACCCCTGGCAGCTGGTGCAAACATTTGCCACCCAGGACCCAGGCAGATCCAGTCTCTCTTACACACACATACACACACCCCTCAGAAGCTCCATTCCTAGAGCCTGCCACAGCCCCCACAGGCAGTCCAGCTCCTGTTCAAGAGTGAGGACTGAGAGTTCCTGCTAGAACAGGGCCTGTCATGAGGGCATGAGCCATAGCAAAGCCACAACACTTCACACCCCAGTCTCAACTAAGATTTCATTCTTCCATCAAGATGTCCGAAGCCACTCTGCAGGCTGGCTGTGAATCCCGGCTAGAAAGACTTCTGCTCTCAGAATAACACAGTTTCCATCATAACCTATGAGATATAAAAGAAATACACATTCAAATATCTCAGTTTGGAGCATTCCAGGTCAGTGATTCTTAACTTTTTTTTGGGGGGGGGAACATGGTTTCACCCTGTTGCCCCTGGCATCATAGCTCACTGCAACCTCAAACTCCTGGGCTCAAGCATCTCCTGCCTCAGCCTCCTGAGCAGCTGGGACTACAGGCACACGTCACCATGCCTGGCTAATTTTTTTATTTTTAATAGAGATGGGGTCTTGCTCTTGCTCAGGCTGGTCTCAAACTCCTGAGCTCAAGCGATCATCCCGCCTCGGCCTCCCCGAGTGCTAGGATTACAGGTGTGAGCCACCGCACCCAGCTGGTTCTTAACATTTTTAAGGTCACAGACCCCTCTGAGAAGCTGATAAAAGCCAAGGACTCTTTGCCCAAAAATGCACTTTCACATATTGATGGTAGTTTCAGGGGGTTCAGAAAAGCCCTGAAAGACGTCCATGAACTACTAAAAGCCACCTCCCTGATCCCTGGATTATAAAGCAAGAGGGCATTCCCTGCTCCTGACTTGCCACCTCGTACCTGCCCAACTTCAGGTAACCTCAGTTAAACCATCTCTTGGACTGTGGTAAAGCAGCAATATTTCCTGGACTGGCCAAAGGTTAGACCTGCCTGTAGCAGGAGCTTTCTGGCTCACTTACTTCTGTGTGCCTGCGATGGGCTACACCTCTCAGCAGCTGTGTTTTATTGAGTGGTTACTACATGCCAGGCCCCAAGTAGGGCTCTAAGGCATTGTGTCCTTTAACCCTTACAGCAACCCTGTAGCACAGGGTCATTGTTTCCACTTCCTGATAGAGACACTAAGGCTTGGAGAGGTAAGAGCCCCTTCCCCACAAAGCCTGCAGGCTGCCAGGTGTACCCACTAATGCACTGAGGGACCGTCAGTTACACCAGGCACAGTCAGCTCGAAAGCCTTTCTCTAAATTAGTAGGAATGGGCTAAAATCCCAAGGTACTTGGTGTGAGAGTTGCTAATACTTTTTGGTTAACTTCGTTTGCAAACTAGGATTGTCTTCATTTTCGTTTGCCTTTTGACTTCCTGTCTGCAGACAAAACAAGCACATAAGTTCCAAGAGGCTCACTCATTCTGAATTCATAATGGAACCACAGAAAGAACACTAACTTCAAGGAGGACACCTCTCTCCCCTCCTCTAGAGAAGACGTGTATGTGATGAATGACAACAAAAACTTAGGTCAATATGGAAGTTGATCATCGCTAATGATATTATCTTAGCTATAGCCACACAAAAAAGGAAAACTAGGAGTCTAACAACCGCATTTTAAAATATCAGTGACCAAACAAGTTTGGTGAGCTCATTGGATGAACAAACATTTAGAGAGTGACTCTTCTGTGCCTGGCACTGCGCTAAGCCTTGGAGATACAGAGGTTGAGACGGCAAGGTCCTGTCCACAGTGAACTCATTGTCTAGCAGGGGGAGGTGGGGAAGGCATGTGATTTACTGAAATAACAATGTGATAACTGCAACTTGACCGAGGTGACCAAGGGCCAGGGAGCAGGAAGTGAGTAATGTTGGGGAGAGGAGAGGCAATGTCTCAGAGGTTCAGGGAAGGTATCAGAGGGTCAGGGAAGGTCTCAAAGGTTCAGGGAAGGAAGATTTCTCTGAGTTCAGAAGGGCATTGTGGACAGAGGACATCGTGTGAGCTGAGACCAAAGGGCGACCCACCAGGGATCAGGGCTGAAGTGCAGGCTCTGTGCTTGGCAGGAAGAGGTGCAAGATGTGGTGGCCAGATTATGAAGCCTTGGCCATTTATGAGAAGTCACCAAGAAGTTGAGGTTTTTTTAAATGGAGAAAGGAATTAATCACATTTGCAGAGTAGGAAGATAGCTGTGACAGCAGCATGAAAGGTAGACTCTATCTGGGAGAAATAGGAAACAGGAAACGGGATAGAGTTGTCTGCAATAATTGAAGCCAAGGATGAGGAGGGTTGGATTCTCTTTCTAGATGGCCTTCACACATGGACATTCCCACAGCAAACCAGCGGGGTCACATGATGACAGGCAAGGTACAAAGCAGAAAACGAAATTCCTCTGAGGTTTCTAAGTTGAGCCATTGGTCAATGGTGATGCCATTCAGAGAGACAGGAAACGCAGAAAGAAGACCTGGTTCCAGGGTAAGGATGCACTGAGACCATGAGGTATCTTTTGGACAGGCTGGTTTTAGGGTGGCCAAAGTAGGATGGGTAACTGGTCTACAGATGCTAGCTTTAGAGGCTTATAGGCATCAAGCACAAATAAAAAGAGGCAAGAACTAAAGATGGAAGCATAGGAATATTAATATTTAAAAGGAGTTCAAGGAAAGAAGAGCTAGCAAAGGATGCTGAATGTGGGCTGTGGACAAGGCCCCTTCCTAGCAGAAGTCAAATACCAAAAGCTGCAGAGGGGAGAAAGAGAATAACACCCAAAAGGAAGTCCCTGGATTAGGCGGTTAGAAATTCCTAATTGAATTTTCAGTTTCAGCAGAACTCCATGGGATCGGGAATGGAGGCGGGAAGTTAACACTACTCTTTAAAGAATTCTGGCCAAGGACGGAAGGAAAGAGGCCATCCACTCTCATGGTAAAGCTTTTACTTTTCTGGAGTAAGTGTGTGACCAGTTTTGCCAGGTTGTCTAACCCCACCAGTCTCACTGATTAATACTCGTGTTTGACTGAGGCAGGAAAACAGGAACATGTGCACGCTGTGGCTAAAGGCCAGCATAGGCTGGTGTTGATGCTGGTTGCTAGTAATGCCAAGTATTAGTAGTTAAGGACTGAAATGGTCCTAGAACCTGTGGAAGAAAGACTGGTGCTCAGCATCCCAGTGAGAAGGTGAGGCTTGCATGGTCAATAGGAAGAGAGGACCTGTTTATTAAGAAAACACAAAACCATCAGTGAAGGTGGCGCAGGTGCTGTTGTTGTTAATCTTGATAATACCTACCTGAAAGTTCTGGAAAGCGGCCATTCTCAGACATCCCTGGTGAGGATTTACCAGTGGCACAACCTCATCAATAAGTAACCAAAAAGGCGGGGGGGAACCCTAAAAAGATTCCAAACACTTTAGCCCAGCGATTCAACTTGCTCAAACATCCTATAAAAGTCATAATGGATATCCACAAAGATTCATCTACAGGAATGTTTGCCATAGCTTTGTTTATAAGAGTAAACAACTGGAAACGATGTGAATTTCCAACAACAGGGAGCAGTTAAACACATCATCATACATCTCCATTGGATACAATACTATGCAACCATTTAAAATTTTAAGTAGACAGCTAATTTAATAATGCAGAAAAATGTTCACAATATATTATTAAATTTTTAAAAATAGTCCACAAAAGATAATGAGCACATTAAATATATATATACACACATGCACTCACATATACTCAGACAAAAGACTAAAAGAATGTATACCAAAATAGCAATACATTCAAATGAAAAACTAGAAGAATATGCACCAAAACAGTAACAGTATCAAAATTTCTGGTTGGCATAATTATAGGTGGTTTTAATTTACTTTTTGCTTCTCTGTATTTTACAAAATATTTATAATAAATACTGTATAGCTTTTGTAATTAAAAATAGTCACTTATTTTTAATATAATAAAAATAGTTGAATATAACAAAATATTCTTTTTAAATATAAAATAGAATCTATTAAAAATTTTAAAAGTATTAAAGCATATTAAGGAAAAATTAAGAGTGTTCCAGTCCTCTAATTCCTCCAAATCAGATTCCCTATCACAAATAAGTTGGTTATATCATTGTGAACTTCTTCTGTCTAAATATATCTATACTGTAGAAGTAATTAAAAACATTTTTTTTATGAAGGGGAAGTGAGGGGAGGGTTCAATTTCCCTTTTTTTTTTTCTGAGACAGAGTCTCACTCTGTCACCCTGGGTAGAGTGCAGTGGCATCATCGTAGCTCACTGCAACCTCAAACTCCTGTGTTCAAGTGATCCTCCTGCCTCAGTCTTCCAAGTAGCTGGGACTACAGGTGCGTGCCATCATGCCCAGCTAATTTTTTTCTTTTTTGTAGAGATGGGGTCTCACTCATTCTCAGGCTGGTCTCATACTCCTGAGCTCAAGCAATCCTCCCTCCTCTGTCTCCCAGAGTGCTAGGATTACAGGCATGAGCCACCGCGCCCAGCTGAAAATAATTTTTTTTATTTTTGCTCAGGTGAAAGACTAGGTCAGCAGTCAGCAAACTTTTTCTGTAAAGGCCTAGATAACACATATTTTCAGCTTTGTGGACAGTCTCTTTTGCAATTGCTCAACTCTGCCATTGCAGCGTGACAGCAGACACAGATAATAGGTAAACAAAGGAACATGGCTATGTGTCAATAAAACTTTATTTACAAAAACAAACAATGGACTGGACTTGGCTCATGGGACAGTTTTCAGACCCCCGGACTTAAATAAACAGATAAACAAAAAATGCCAACTTAAGGAAAAGTAAAAATGCCAACTTACTAAAGAGCATGCTGGCCAAAACATGCAGCTTGTTTGATTTCTGCTTCGTGTTACCGCCAGTTTCAGTTCAACTGTCCATGTTTCTGAGTTGTCATGTGGTACTTCTTCCCGTTTAACATCAGTAACACACACTGAGTTCCTCACCATCAACCTGGGTTCCACATAGCAAGTGCCATGCCACCCACTGCTGCACATCTCAGCCACCTGGATAAAGATCCAACACCAACCTATCAGGATTGGCCACTTTGGAAGCACACCTGGAGCACCTGTGGTGTGCTGTCACAGCTCCATAGTGATTTTGAGCTCACTTTGATCAGGGCTCATGTCTTTTTCCCCTTCATATTTCTAGTGCCAAGCGTATATTGATCATTAATTGGAGTTGAATGAATGAATGAATGAGCTATATGCAAAGTAAGGATCCCATCCTCAGGCACTGTGCTTGGTACCAAAAAGCACTGGCACATAGTGGGTGCTCAATAAGCCCAAGTCTCCTTAGCATCTCTATGGCAGCCAATGCTGGTGCTGCAGCCACAGTACTTCAGATATGTGCTCCTCAAAGTTCCAGGTGAATTTGAATCCCTTGGACTTCATAGTAAAATGCAGATTTTAATTTAGGAGGTCCAGGGTGGGGCCCAAGGCTCTGCATCTCTGACTAGTTCCCAGGGAATGCCGATGCTACTGGTCCAGTTAGCAAGGTTGCAGGAGTATGAGGCAGATGGAACCAGAGAAGATGCTGCCTCCCAGAAAGCCGAGATAACATGACCGCTGTTCCCGTGAAGGTCACCATGCTGGGTAAGAGAAGAAGGCTATTTCAAGATGGGCCTCTCAGAGAACTCTACTAGCATGGTCCTTCTCGGTCCAGGATTAGGTCCTCAGTTTTACAGATCTAGAAACTCAGTTACCAATCTTTCTGTCATAACTAGAATGTCCTGACTACAAAGCACTGAAAAAGAGAAAATAGACTATAATTGGAGTAAGAGCTGAGGAAATCGATCTCAGCTCAGACAGATAAGATCTGTCTCCACCCAAGGGAGAGTTCGCATGTCAGAAGATCAAATATCAAGGGGCAGAGCAAACTCTGGAAAAGGCAGCCAGGATTTCTACCCCAGGGTTCCATTCTGGAGGAGTACAGGGACCCGGGCTTCCTGACATAGGAGGCCCAGGCTCTGTGGGTCAGGTGGATGCATGAGTCAGAGCTCAGGGAGCCCCTCGGAGTTGTTGAGAGAGGCATCCGTTACAGGTCCCCAGAAGGAAGGAAAGCAGAACCCCAGGCATGAGGCCGGCCAGCAGACCGGCTGCACTGGGAGGCCATCCCTGATGAGGACAGACATCACAGCCCTTGGGACACTCAGCACAGACCTAGAAGATAATTTCTAGATCCACACATTAGTAGGAAAAGAGCTAACACGCTGTCATCCCAGGGCTTCAGGATTCCAGCCTGGCCCGGACACAGCCCGCAGTAGGAGACCTCTGCCAACTGCCGGGTGGAGCTGTGACTGGCACAGACTGATACAGATGCCATCAAGTAATTGAGCTGAATCCTCCTAGCCCATGTCAAGGTTCCTACATAAAAAAAGAAAGCCAGTTTATCGTAAGAACAGCATTGCCAGTTGCAACAGGCAAGCCTTTAACATATCCTTCTTGTGGTAGAGGAACCTAAACTATAATTCAGAGGTTACTGGATGGACTGAGTCCTAGGGCTCTGGATAGTCCTAGTCAAGTTCACCCCTGTACCTGCCAAGCCCCTAAAACTCATGCTTCAGCCAAGCGATGAGCCCCTAGGCCTTGGTTTGCCATCCAGGAAGTTCTGGCCCCCTGGCCCTTTCCCAGACCTTGGCACAACCACATCCCCTCTGTTTTCGCTGCCATTAACAACACAATTCTTTATTGTCCACATTTTCATAGCATATTGTGCTTTCCCAGCTTCTCAGCTTAGTTCCCTTTGGTTATATTTTAAGTTGGATGACTCCGAATTACCTAAGAAGTGCTCTTTAATTTCACCAGTAGACTACACTGAAAGGAGATTAACACCCAGGAAAGTGTTGGCATGTCACTCTCACTCAGCTACAATTTATAGGCTCTTATTATCATTGCTCAGCCAATAAATATTTATCAAGTACTTACTTTATTTCTTACACAATACTAGGCACAGTGGGAGATAAGTAGGGGTTCCTGGTCTAGGAAGAGAGACAACATATCAGCAAGTACAGATAATACTCACACACTAGGGTGAATAACGAATGAGTTTCTGTCCCAAACATCATGGAGCCCAGGATGGTACAAATGATGCCACCCAGAGAACTGAGTAAAGGAGTGAGTCATGGGAGATGCAGTAACTTTAGAGCTGGAGCTGGAAAGATGAATACTGAGTTCCCCAATTCCAAGACACACATTTTTCACATTTTAACATCTCTAAATCAGTATGTGTCATGCAATCACTGCCCAGGTAGGTGGGTAATCATGCCATAGTCATCATTGCCTGACACCATTATGCACAGTCACAAAAGTGTCAGCATCCAAACTTGCAGATGGATCTCAGTAGCTTGGGAGAAAATTCCATAGCAATGGTGGAGCACTCTTTTAAGGAATGCTATATCACCAGTGCACCTGCTGGCAAAGAAAATGATACTCTTTGGAAAATCAGAGTTAAAAAGTGACAAAAGGCCGGGCACAGTGGCTCACGCCTGAAATCCTAACACTTTGGGAGGCTGAGGCGGGAGGATTGCTTAAGGTCAGGAGTTCAAGATCAGCCTGAACACAACCAGCCTGTTACGTCTCTACTAAAAATAGAAAAATTAGCCAGGTGTGGTGGTGCTCGCCTTAGTCTCAGCTACTCAGGAGGCTGAGGCAGGAGGATCATTTGAGCCCAGGAGTTTGAGGCTGCAGTGAGCTATGATGACGCCACTGCACTCCAGCCTGGCCGACAGAGCGATACTCTGTCTCACACACACACACACACACAAAGTCATAAAAGATAAAAAAATGTTCTGCAATTAGATAGTGGTGATGATTGCAGAATCTTGTGGATAAATAAAAATCAGTGAATTGTACACTTGAAAAGGAGTATATTTCATGATATGTGAATAACTCAAATTTTTCTTAAGTGCAGAAAACCTCTGAGAAGATTAGAAAAGTTCAAGAGATGGATGGTGGTGATAGTTGCATAACAATGTGAGCGTATTTAATGTCACTTTAAAAATGGTTAAAATGGGACATTTTGTGTTATGTATATTTTACCACCATAAAAAAAAAATGTGGGGGAAAAATGCCACTACAAGGCTTTTCCCCATCCACTCAAAATCATGTAATGACTCAACTTTTGTTTGAAGAGGTCTGTGAAAACTCATGTGTTACAGCTACAGGTGATTTAAGAGTGAAAGCAGAAGTTGTAAAATTAATAAAATCGTTAGTACCCTCCCAAGAGAGCCATGGCAGAGTAGAGGTGGACGACAACAACATACCTACTGGGGCAAAACCCTAAAATTCTGGGTTGACCACAGTTGCACGGACCAATAAAACCCCTATCCTGAGAGAGAGCTCTCAGCTGGTGCCAAAGACGGAACATCTGCTCTCAGAAGACCACAGCGGAGGTTGCACACCAGAGCCTGAAGGCCTGGAGGGCCGGGCAGCATGGTGACAGCGACAGAGAAGAGGCTTGCACGGGTCCCAGGTCCTCCGTCCCATTGTCCTCTCCTCTGAGGGTTCACACAGCCACGTGGAGACCCAGCATCTCCCCCTCAGCACTGACGCGGCGGCGTCCCCTCCAGCTTGCACGACCTCGCGCTCTGAGCTGCCCACCCACCTGAGAGCTGAGGTGAGAAGGCACGTTACTCGCCAAGGAGACCAAATCACTTGCTTTCCAAAACTCCTGAAGATAAAAACTTTTTAAATACGTTAACTATTAATAAGATCAGAGCTCTCCATTCAAAGTGATCTGTGGGCGATAAATCTTCTGTAGGGGCTTTATTTAGCTTGATTTTTAAAACATGCTAAACAATAGGTAGGAGTGTTGCCAGCTCCTAGTGTCTGACCGAGTCTATGAGCAGAGCAAATAGCTTCCGATCACAAGCCGTGAAAAGTTAGCCTCACAGGTATCAACCATGAGCTGGACTTCCGGGACCTTTCCAAGGAAAATCTTACCAGGGAAACTGCCCCAGAAACTGCCTATCAGCAGAGTGGATGACCAAGTTCAGGGTCTCCCTAGTACTTTTATTTTATTTTATTATTTTTTTTTTTGAGACAGAGTCTCATTCTGTTGCCTGGGCTAAAGTGCTGTGGTGTCAGTCCAGCTCACAGCAACCTCAAACTCCTGGGCTCAAGCGATCCTCCTCCCTCAGCCTCATGAGTAGTTGGGACTACAGGCACGTGCCACTGTGCCCGGCTAATTTTTTCTATGTTTAGTAGAGATGGGGTCTCACTCTTGCTCAGGCTGATCTCGAACTCCTGAGCTTTCCCTAGTTCTTTTGAGACGATGAATTGTTTATATTAAGTTTTGCATTTCACATGTTACCAGATGGACATTCACAATTTTCATTTCTCATGTTGTCCACTAATCTACTATACTTTGTTCGTTGATACCGGACAGGTAGATAGATCAGTCAATTTACTCATTTTTGGAGAGTATTTTTAGACTTACCTGTGCCCCCATTTTAGAAAGTCTGTGTGATTCTCCACTTTCAGAAATACAGGATTTTGGCCAGGCATGGTGGCTCACACCTGTAATTCCAGTATTTTGGGTGGCTGAAGCAGGAGGATTACTTGAGCACAGGAGTTCAAGATCAGCCAAGGCAACATAGAGAGACCCCATCTCTAAAAAAAATAAAAAATAAAAAAATTAGCTGAGTGTGATGGTGTGCGCCTGTAGTCCCAGCTACTCAGGAGGCTGAGGCGAGAAGATCGCTGGAGCTAAGTTCGAGTCCGCAGTGAGCTATATAACCTCATCACTGCACTCTAGCATGGGTGACAAAGCAAGACCTCGTCTCTAAAAAACAAAGAAAGAAAAGAAATATGGGATTTTAATACAGAGACACTAAGCAATCACTGTTTGAAGTTTCATGTTTTTTCTTACTAAATTTTTATCTCAACTTAGGGCTGTGATTCCCATTTATTAAGATGGTTTTATGCCCTGACTTTTTATATCTAGTTTACCAGCCATCCTTCTCAACTTTGTGTCATCCAAATAGTTAATTAACATACCTCTTCCTCTAATAAACATGCTGACTGTGATAGTTGAAAAAAAAAGTTATAAGGAAGAGGCAGAATGTAAACAAATTTTGGGAGTACTTATATTAGTCTTTTTATATAAGCATAACAGTTGCATATGCTTCTTAAATGTGTAAGTCTAATAGAATTCCTTTTTCGTTGTTGTTTTTCAAGACAGAGTCTCACTTTGTCACCCAGGCTGGAGTGCAGTGGCATCATCATAGCTCATTGCAACCCCAAACTCCTGGGCTCAAGTGATCTTCTGGCCTCAGCCTCCCAAGTAGCTGGAACAACAGGCACATGCCACCACATCTGGCTAATTTATCTGTTTTTTGTAAAGATGGGGTCTCTATATGTTGCTCAGGCTGGTCTCAAACTCCTGGCCTCAAGTGATCCTCCCACCTTGGCCTCCCAAAGTGCTTGGATTATAGGTGTGAGCCACAGCACCCAACCAGAATTCTTCTAATAACCATAAAAAAAAATCCTAAGTCATTAAAAAAGATAATATAATTAGCAGCAGTATTTTGCTGCTAATTTTTTTATTGGTACAAAAATAATGGTATGTCTTGCAATGGATCATGTCTTAGATTTGATGACATTTAGTAGGGCTTTGCCAGGTAGGAAGATGGGGAAGAGCACTCTAAGTAGAAAGAAGATGATAGTGCAAAGGAATGGACCCAAAGGAGAGTATGACTTATTCAGGTCTAGGGTGCCCCGGGTTCCCCCACTTTTCTCTCTTTCCTGACCAAGAAATAGAGTCCCTTGACCCTTCTGGGACCCAGACAGCTGCATGGTTGCCTCTGCAGGTTTCAACCCAAGCTGGACCTTGAACGAATATTCCCATGCACTGATAAAGGTGTTTAGGTTGTTGCCTAAAACACTGAAAGAAACTAGCCCCTGATCCAATTTCCTAAAACCTGCACATGCACTCCACACCTTGCCATACCTAGGTAGAACAGCCCTTTCTCTCGATGTCCATCTTGAGGACACGCTGCAGCCCTCTGTAAGTATGTTCCCCTAACAAATGCTTTGAACTGAGCACCCTTGTCTATAGTGCTTCTTTCTTTGGAATCACAGCTGGCCCCATCATGGGGCGGTTGGGCCACTGCCTTGTGGGAACTCCCCTGCTGCCACTTTGGAGCAACTCCAGCTGCAGGTTCAGCAGGGATGAAACACCAGAGGACTGCAAGGCTGGTGGAAAGTCAACATGGTGGGAAGGGGGAGAGGAGAGTAGAAAAATAGAAGAGAATTGGATTTTAAAGATAGTGAATCTGGGTACCCAGGGACATACAGAGCAGTACAGTGGACACTGGAGACTCAGAAGAGAAGCGGGTGGGAGGGGAGTGAGGGAAGAAAAATGGTCTATTGGGTAAACTGTACCCTGTTCAGGTGACAGGTACACTAAAAGCCCAGACATCACCACCACACAATTCATCCATGTAACCAAAAACCACTTGTACCTCTAAATCTATTGAAATTAAATAGAAAAAAAAATTTTTAATAATAAAAGACAATGAATCCCACATCACAAAATGAGGACTTTATTCAGTAACAAAAAGGGAATTGGGAATTTTTGAGTAGGAAAGAGATGATGAGTTAAGATAGATTTTTTTAAAAGAGCTCTGGGGCTTCGGTGTGAGCAATGAACAGAGAGGACAATTGCAGTGGTCATGCTCTAGGTGACATGTGATGGGGACCGACATCCAGGCAGAGACCTTTCCAAGGTCAATGTGGAAAGAAAGAGCAGCAACTCACTAGAATTGCCAGGAGAGAGTGACCAGTTAGACTACAGGAAGTGAAAGTCGGGCAGTTAATGGTGACTGAAGTCTCTAACTAGGGTTAGAAACCAGCTGTGGCTTTTCGACAAAACAGCATCCTGATGGGAAGTCAGTGCCACCCTCTTGAGACCAGACTTGGTCATCTCTTGTCCTAAGACTTGAGAGCCCACACCGACTTTGGGCCTGCTGGCAGCTTTGCACTGATCCCACGGGATGGGGGCCCAGCTGCGTTCACTGAAGCTCCATTTACACTCTAAAAATTGCCCGGGTGAAAGGAGGGGTATGAGCACCTCATTTCCTACCCTCAAACACAGTACTCTGGGCTTTTGGGAAATCTGTATTTAGGTTTGACTCAATCAAGGTGGAATTTGAGTCAAATATTTTCATGACCACGTGTTGCCTTTTTGCCGTTCGGCCCTAAAGATTATCTTCTGGTCAAACTTTCTCCAGTTCATCAGCAGCACCATCTTTCTTCAGGGCCCGAAACTGCACTCAAGCTCACATCTGCTGACTCCGCTGGAGGGATGAGAAGAGGGCAAAGGGCGTGGCTGCTTGCTGACATGCACATTCCACCCTCCCAGAGACCAAGGCTCCCCTGGCTCCCAGAGCAAGCAACATCAAGTTGGGAAGCTTTGGCAGGGGAGAAGCAGAGGGCATCATAATTAGGAGCTTGGATTTTGGAGTCTAAGAGACCTAAGCCTCTGTTCTGCCATTTATTAGCTGTGTGCCCTTGGGCCATAGGTTTGACCTCTCTAAAACTCAGTTTGTCTGTACAAGGAGGGTGGGAGTAATACCCACTTCACAAGGAATCATGTGAAGATTAAATGAGATAATACTTAGCACAGTACATGGCACATTGTAAATATTAATACATGATCATGATATAATATCAGTGTAGATGAGTTGAAAGTGGGTTGAGTTTGACAAGCTTCTCTCTCTCTCCAACAGCAAGTGCAGACAGAAGGACATGGATGAGGCAGTGTTTTTCAAACTCTTTGAGCACAATCCCCAAAAGAAATACTTTTCTGGCCGGGCGTGGTGGCTCATGCCTGTAATCCTAGCATTCTGGGAGGCCGAGGCGGGCGGATTGTTTGAGCTCAGGAGTTCAAGACCAGCCTGAGCAAGAGCGAGACCCCATCTCTACCAAAAATAGAAAGAAATTAGTTGCACAGCTAAAAATATATAGAAAAAATAAGCCAGGCATG
>CAUYSK010082819.1:0-17785 GCA_963575035.1 Avahi laniger | reverse complement strand
ACAGTAGTAAGCATTTTGTAATAGTAAATGCTAAGAAAATGACAAACAAGAGTTTATCTGGTTCCATATAATTTCTGATGATTAACAAATAATTATTTTACCTTTAAAGCTTAACAGTACATTCCAGATGACTGAATAATGGTTATAAAATGAAAAACAAAGTTGGATTTGTACCTTTAAAAAAGAGTAAAAGGAAGGTGTACACTCACCAATGGAAGTGTTTGGCTCATGTTAGTAAAAAGCCCAGCAGTAGTTATTGTTTCAGGCATAGCTAGACTGTCTTGCCTCCTCTCTCTTTCTCCTGATTTCCCTGGTTTCCTTTTTCTTCCTCCATTTTCTGCTCTAAATATTTTTGTTGTTCTCAGAATCCTGGGGGAGGGGGACAAGAAGAAGGGGAGAGAGAGAGAGAGAGAGAGAGAGAAATTGAGAGAACTTCTTTGCTCTCATTCTAGTAAAATCCCAAAATTGATGCAAACACTAGGCTTGGGTTACCTGCTCAGTCCTAGAAGATGAGAATTTAATATTTGCTGATGTGTTCACGTGGGGTCGTATGACCAGCCGTGGAACAGAAGGAAGTAGTTCACCCTAACGTGAAATATACACCTGAGAGTGGAAAATCACAATGGTTTTTTTACCCTTAAGAAAAAGAAAATCAGTCCTAAGCAGTCAAATAATAAAAACAAAATATCTAACATAGAAGAAATGATTTTTAAAGAGAAATTGTGTTTGCACTTGGCCGCACAAACTTTTTTCTGCAGAGTTATGAGTTCGTAAGGGATTCCCATATATGGCTGGTGGGGACGTAAGCTTCAGAATTTTCCTAGAGGACAATTTGGAAATATTTTATATACGAATATATGCCTTGATCAGAGAACTATCCCTCTAGGAATTCATACTAACGAAATAATAATAAGCCTTCCTCCAAAAATGCAACCAGAATGACGTTTCTTTCAATGGCAACAAAGAATTGGCAGCAAACTAAAAGTCCAAAAAAGAAGGGGGCAGATTTAAAACAGCATCAAAAGTACTATTTTTAAAAAATGCATTCGTTTATTTATATGTTTTTTATTTTTATAATCTTAAAATATGTATAAGAGGCTAGGAGCATCTGCCTCTGTGTGGTTGAAATATGGGTGATTTTTCCTGCTTTCTTTTTGCTAATCTCTATTTATTATTTTTTTATCCAATGAAAATAAACATGTATTAATTTTGTAATGTTTGTATTATGAAAAGAGAGCAACTTGAACACAGATTTCTGATTCATTTTAAATGCCCTAAGTAATACTATATTACAGGACACAGGACACTTCTAAGATGTCTTTAGAGACTAAGAATCTGCCAAAACTGCTCTCTTTGGTATAAGAGGCCAGTCCCAGAGGAGAGGGCTGCCACTTGTACCTGAATTTCACATGATATTTTAAAATTAATAGCAAATAAAGATTTAAATGTAAAATATAAAACAGTTAAAATATTATAAAAAACTTTAGAAGAATATTTATATAATCTTGTGTTACAGAAGATCTTTCTAAGCAAGTGGAGAGTATAGACATATTTTATGGTATAAAAATTAAACATCCTTTATGACAAATATATTATGATCAATGTTAAAAGAGAAATGAGAGAATGGAAAAATATTTTCATTGTTTATGTCTGTTAAAGTGTTTATGTTCCCTATATGAAATGATCTCCAGAAATAATTAAGAAGATTAACTGAAGGGAAAATGGACAGAGGCAGACTAAAGAAGAAATACAAATAGTCAATAAATGTGCAAGAATTCTCTTAACCTCTCTATGGTTTAGGGAAATGCAAATTGAAACAATAAGATGTCACTTTTTTTCATTCATCTGATATAGAAATACTAATACAGTGAGAATACAGCACCAATAAAGAAACAGATATATAATCTCTGATATGTAATAACTGGCAAATTGCAACAACAACTTTTGAAAGTGATCAGGAAATGGCTATTTAAATCATAAATGCTTACCAACTTTGATCTACCAATCTTTCATTAGGAAATCTTGTGTTATATGAACAAGATTTTTTTGCAATAGTATTTTATAGTATCAAAATAAAAGAAAAAATGAAAGGCCACCAATTGGGAAAATGGTTGTAGCTTCACGGCACATCTACTCTTTGTAATCATCAATAGCTATCAAAAAGAAAACTAGGTTAGACCCCTGATTTTCAGAGTGTGGCCCTTAGACAAGCAGCCTCAACATCACCCAAGAACTTGTTAAAAATACTTATTCTCTGCCCCTATCTCAGCCTCCTGAATCAAATCTCCAAGGAAAGGGTGCAAGTAATCTGTGTTTATCAAGTCATCTCCAGGTGTTTCTGATATGGAAACAAACTATCAATTGTCTTTAAAACGTCTATTCCCACTACTAAATGAGAAAATTAAATTTCAGAGTAATATATTTAATGTGATTCATTTTTACAAGAACACATATCAGTAAAGCATATACTTTTTTGACATGTACTTTTGCATAAAGTTGCATGAAAAAGAAGAAAGTGGTAGAACGATGTACATACCCAATGCCATTAATATTGATTAGGATGGGAAAAGAGTGGAATGGGAGAAAAAAACCTCTCTCTTCATGCATGATTGCTTCATTTTTGACTAGTGACAGTGAGCATATATTACTTTCCTAATTTTAAAGAGAACATTTAAATAATAAATTAAAGAAAAAATAATAAATGAGCCTAGAATTTCACTCCATGTAGATCAAAAAGACCCCAAGCTAATTGGACATCATTTGATAAGAGGATCTTCTTTTTTCCAAGCCTTAATTGGCCTTGAGAGCTAGCTTTTGTTGGTCCTGGCAGAACTCTTCATCAAGCAAACTATTTAAATGGGGAGATAGGTCAGAGCAAGGATTTTTGGGTTTTGTACGAATGGGCTAAAAAGCACAATTCCTTGGCATCAGTCTCTCCAGTTAAAGTTAAGATCCATCCATTGAACATTCTGAATAATTTATAGTCATTGTAAGCAAACTATGTTGATGTCAATATCTATAAAGCAACTTTATGCATAGTTTACTACTTGTGAAAGTTTTGTGGCCTGGTACTTTATCCCAATCCTTCTTTCCGTCGTGCTTTAATTTTAAATTGTAAATGTGTAGAAACAATTATTTCTTGTTTAAAAACTTAATCATTTATTGAAATATCAATGTTTAAGGGTAAATTAAATTAAATATCGATTACTTTTTTTGGCAAAGAATTTCCTATCTAGGACAAAATATTCCAAGACTATCACTTGAGATTGATCTTGTCTATATTTTAAGTTTGTTAGAATATACGCTTCTTTTAAAAAGAGCAAGTCAACAATTATTATACGTGCCTGTGGAATCCGAAAGTTACATCCCAGGAAGTCACACAGACCAGCAACATGGACCAGAAATATCACTGTGATTAGGTAAATTGAACTCATGTTGCTAATTTGTTCCTTTTAATTACTTACCTCTTGAATATAGTCAATAGTCTGATGAGCTCTGATTATGGAGAACTGAGCTAAAAATATTTTGAATTAATAATCATTTACAATGTGACATTAAGGACTGTAAAACTTTTGTCCCTCCTCCTCCCATTCCTTTTCTGTGAGACAACTTTAGGTGAATCTCTAACGACTAATGCCCAGGTGATTTGAACTTTGCATATTGCCGTAGCATTAAGATTAACATTTATTGGCCCTTAATAAAATCTATATTCCACTGAAAGGAACCCAGGTTTAAAATTTCCCCAAACCTGAAAGAAATATATCCATAACCTACCATGTCAAGGTGGTCTAAATGAGTATTCTCTAAGACAAATCATAAAAAGAAGCTTTTGCCACTAGACTTAAAGTGCATTAGATTTACGTAATTTACTAAGTTAACAAAGTCCACTGTAATTCTTTGGAAGTGAATCTCTTTTCATCTTCCAAGTTCACTGGCTTCATGACTGTTGCAAAGAATTTTTAAACCAGAATTACATCTGTGCCTTTCCACAGAGCTACTCATAGTCCTGAGGGAAAAAAAAACAACTAATTTTATTACATGCTTTAGTTCTCATCAGATACCAACAGGAAAAATGCTTTCTGCCTTAGCTCTAAAATGTTTGCTCTGCATTAATATATTTTGCTAGTATATATAAATAATCTTCTCCTTCAAGCAAATATTTGAGAACCTGTATTTGCCAGTTCTTGCCAAGTACTTCGAGTATATAAGGAAAATAAAGACAAGGATATGGCACAAGCACTAGCTTATATTATAGTAAGGGTCTCTTCCTAAAAGCGTTCTTAAATATTTTTTGCTAACTCAGTAACTACTTAATCAAATGTTTACTGAACTCTCAGGCTATTTTCTATCCTTTTAGGAACTAATTAATGCATTTTCCCATTTCGCATTAAATGTTTTACCACCCTGCACACTGTTCCTTTGGATCTTTCTCTTCATTGAGGCCAGATGGTCACTGGCACTGAACCAAGGAACAGATACTAATGTACCATCTAAAATGATTTAACTTTATTTTTGTAACATTCCTTCTTCTATCAAAGAATGTCCTAAAATGCTTGGACAGGGGAGAATGTTTTTATTTAAATATTAAGAATTTGTGCCTGAGTGATTAAAGCACAATACCTTCCTCTGAAAGGATTTATATGTTGTACTGAGAGTTTATCAGTTTTATTTGTGGTGTTAATGGAAATTCAAATTGTTAAATTAGATTCAGGTATCATATTCATGGCTTGCGTTAGTGAGAAAGAAAAGTAGATAGCTGAATAGATTTGGACACTCTGCATGTGCAAGGTGATGAGCATATTAAGTGTGAAGAGAAAAATAATGTAGTTGTAGGGAAAAAGTCTTTCTAGTTTAAACTCTCAGCCATAGCTATGGAATGCTTTTTTCCACTAAATCCTAGTCTGTTCTTTTATCCCAGGAAAAAAAAAAAATGTTCAGTAGAGGAGGAATGAAGTCCAATTTTAAAGAATGTAAGTCACTGAAATTCCCAGCAGTTACAAATGTCCCTCGAGATCCATGGCCAGACCTTACAGGTGAGAAAATGTACAAACTTTTACAAAGTTCATCCTATTAACCAGAAGAACCACAGAACTCAGGCGGAAGAGTTCAAGTTCACCAGCCCCCTTCTCCGACTAGATACTAGATTTCTCACGTTTGCAGTAGGTGATGATCTATAAGATGCTTCTATGTGTTTGCAACAAAAAAACTTTTAAAAGTTTGATGCCATGCAGTAGGAGTTTTCCTGGAAATTTTTTTAAATGAAAAAGTACTTTAAACTTCACACTAGAATTCTTAGAAAGGAGATCTACAGAACCCACACTAGGGCTTCCTATTAGAACTACATCAAAAAGAATATGAACCACCATTTCCAACTGATGCGTTAGAAATGAAGTAAAATGCCTGGGTTTGATTCCCAGCTATGCAATCTTGCATATATTACTTACACTCTGTGACTCTTCACATATAAAATGGAGATGAAAGTAGTGACCATCTCAAAGTGTTGTTGTGAAGATAATAAAATGCTTAGTACAATGCCTAGTACACAGTTCCCTCTCTATAAATTCATCTTTCAACAAATATATATGTGCTACTCTTTGATCATTTTCAATATTATTATTCTTCATCATTTTTCTTACTATACTTTAAGGGATTTACTAGTTTTATTGGAATTTCCAAAGAACTAGATTCATATTTATCTTCTGTAGATTTTTTTTTTAAATTTTTACTTTCCTTTTCAGAAATAGTATCTTTTATCTCTGTTTCTCTCTTCCTGCTTTCTTTGATTATTTTGTTTTTCTCTAGACTTATTTATTTTTGTCTTCTTTCCTAATATAGGTATTGGTACTCTGATTACAACTTATATTGTATCCTGTAGGTTTGAGTATGTTGTATCTCATTCATTTCATTGTTTCAATGTTCATGTTAATTTTCTCTTTGATTCTGAATAAGAATAATCTGTGAGTGAATTTCTTAATTTCCATGTAGTTGAAAATTTTTTTGGTCATCTTTTGGTTTTTAGATTGCTGTATTTGTTTGATAATACTTTTTAAGTTAGAGTCATCTCTACTAAAAAAAGATTTTTATCTTAACAGTTAAAATTCAATTATGATTCAAGAAAAGTTCTTTATGTTAATAAATATGGTACAGCCATAAAAATTTCCAAGAAAACTTCTACCAGCTCAATATCCTCAATACTGAGAGAAGTAAGGAACAATGAGTAAAATCAAAAGAAAGTCAATATTTGAATGTCTGGGCATTCAATCTGTGTTGCTTTATTACAAATTTTAAATATGTAATAGGAATCAGGCATGATGGAGCATTTAAAGTATTTCCACTTGCTTACACGCTTTTATTCACTCAGTTTTAATAATGTCTTTATAATATTAGTCAGTCCAGGAAGTTTTCTGGAAGTAAAATTAATAAAAACGCAAACATTGAAGCAGGATAGTGCATATGAAAAAGGGACCGACAGACTGGTTTAGGACTGATGCAGGTGGCTGAAGTCAAGCCCACAGGTAAATACATATAAAGAGTATACACCATCTGAACGACATATATGAGACATCAAGAAAAGGCAACCCTTTTATTGTGTTACTTCTGCCTCGAGAAGAAAAGAAACCGCAGGAACAAATGGCTTAACTTCCAATCATGACCAACAAAAGAGGCACAGAGACTTTCATGTTGGTTCTAGTAGTTTATAATCTCAGCCTCAGACATTTACCTTGACTCCAGGATTCTCTCCAGTTTTATGAGGGAATTATGGAAAGACTAATTATTTGTACAACTTCGGGCATGTGGTTCTCATTGAACCTTAGTTTCTGCATCCGATAAACAGCTGTGAGATGACAAAGGACCTGATTACATAATCTGTATGGTTATTTTTAGCTTTAGTATTTTATATTTCTATGGGCTGGTTAACATATACCTTACTCTAAGCATTAAACACATGCAAAGAAATTCTGATCACAAATAGCAGGGCCATAAGAGAACTTACTAAAATGGTTTTGATTAAATACACAGACCCCTAAAGTATTTCTTGATAAGACTAGCTTTGAAATAATCTTGTGACTGATAATAACTTAAGTCTTTAGGTGTGAAGATTAATCATGTCAAAAGTTATTTTGCGATGTAGAAATTTGATTTAACAACCTAAAAGAATAAGAAGGAAGTAAACTTCTGAGTTCCAAAAATGGGCCAAGAAATGCGTACGAGGTGTTTTACATGTGTTAAATAATTGGAAATAATGAAAATAAAAATTGTACTCAGGGGGGAGGGGGGGCAAGGGCAACATACATAACCTAAACATCTGTACCCCTGTAATATGCTGAAATAAAAAAAAATTAAAAAAAAGGTCACTTCAGGCAGGGATAAGTGTCATGAAGGAAATAAACAAGGTATTGAGTTAGAGCAGAGGTTTGGCAAACTACAGCCTTTAGACCAAATCTGACCCACCACCTGTTTTTATAAATAAAGTTTTATTAGAACACAGAAAAAAAAATTGTAGACCATCAGCCTCTGGTAGGTGCTGTTGATTCTCTGTCCATGTATACCCTTCAGGTCTTATTGTTACTTCGGTTTGCTCCTGCACAGACGTTAACTGGGAGTATCTGCGTCTCTTTGTCTGAGAATCTCTGAAGCCATGGAAAGCTGTGTTGCCTCTACATAGAAGGCCAATGGTCAATGTGTTCACCCTGCAGGCAAGGTATGTGTTTTACACCATTTCCCAGACTTTCCCAAAGGTATTAAGGTCCAGTCGCTGATAGCAGAGGCTGCCTTCACAGTTTTCCCTCTTTCCTCCTCATGTTTTCTGCATCTGCCAAGTAAACTACTTGCACTCAAGTCCTTGTCTTGTCTCAGGATCTGCTTCTGAGGGAATCCAAACTGAGAATACCAGAAATAGATTGATCTCATTGTGAAAGTAAATATTCAAATTATAGTTTTGTTCTTCACCACCACACGTAGGCACATGCTCATATTCTTTCCCCAAAATGAGAAAGAACCTTGGCAAGAATCTCGTATTTACAATCCAAAAAGTGATAACCACTTAACAAAAAAATAAACATGGATAGTGAAATTTAACACTTACTCTGGGAGCAAAAACATGGCAGACACTTTTTTCACGAATGAAGATATTATAGCATGGGGGAAGGGAGCTGGCCCTTTAAGTACCATTTTCCCCGCTCTTAGATGAATTTTGAAAATAAAGACTTCGACAAGCATATTTTATCAGGGTAGGTGAGTTAAGCTCATTCTGCTTGTAGATTCTGCTGAACACTAATTCTCAGTCTGAAAGCAAAATTCCGGCAAAGACATGCTGTGTATGTAACCTCAGCCTAACACAGTGGCTGGAACACAGCGGGAGCTCTGTATATATCTGTAAATATACAGTGAGAACCAAGATGGATCATGAAGGGCTTAGAGACTAAGGAAGAGAAAATTAACTCTCTATAACTAGCTGGTGACTCCAGGAAGAAAATGTAAAAGAAATTTCAGTGTTTCCTTCTAAGTCATCCAGTGCAGCTCATCAAATTAGGAGAGGAAACCACTTGTTCAAAAACTCCTTTCTGTCTTTCAAGAGTTTGGAGATAATGAAAGGGAGTGTGGTGGAGAATCTCCAAAAGAAGGAAAAGGAAACTTCCGTTGTCCCAATTATGTTTTCAGTATAAAGTCCAAACCCAAAGCAGACTTTAAATTTTACTTTTGTAGTAACTAAAAAATTAATTACTGTTATAATATTATAAAAAGTCAAAGTGAAAATCAAAATTATCCCCCCCAAAGGTCTGTTTTATATCTCTGAATCATTCAGGAGCAAACTATGTGTTATCAGGCATGTTGTTTTTATCTGGTTTGATCTTGATGGAGCCACTCATAGGAATAGGCCTGATCCTACATAAAACTTATTCTGGTTGAGAAAATGAAAATTTAATGTCTGTCTGATCCTAGACTTCTTACCTGACCCCTGGTTATAAAGAATCTGGTCTTTTTCTCATCCTCTTTCCCTTTCCTCTTTTCTGTTCTCATCCGAAGGCAGTTCTCTTGGTAAACTCAGTCCCCAGGATTTCTAATTCTAAATTTGGAGATGAGGTACAGTGATATCTGATCGGAGGCAAGGGGATGCTTCAAAACACAATAGACACATGACCTGGGGCTTGGTAAGACAGGCAGTAAAGTGAGACAATGAAAGTATCAGGGATCTCGGTGGTATATGAAAAGCTGGAGATGAAAGGGGATTTTATATAGTGTTATTGTTTTATAAAGTTGTAATTCACACATAAATCACTCAAATACTACTCTGGGAGAATAAGCTTATATTAATAGTACAGTGTAGGAAGGATAGTTTGGAATACTAGGCTAAGATGCCTCTTCTGCCCTGTTTTTCTCCAGAACTTGCACACAGTGATGCTGATGGGTCTCCAGAGCACAGCAAAATAATTTTCAAATACTTCATTAGATAACCCAAACCACCAAACAGACATTAAGCTATCATTTCCCAATCAACCGCAATATCCATTCTGTCTCTAAAAGATGGATGCTTAAAGAGCTAGGATGTGTATGTTCTATCTGGGGAAAAGTGGTAATTTTATTTCAGTTTTATGTATTTCATTAAGTTGCTGAGACTCATGAAGACCTAAATTACACATGCAAGCGATTTCATGCATTGGCATCTCTGGTAGGAGGAAAGCAGCCATCAAATAAGTCAGCTCAAATCATTTTCAACATTAACAAGGTGGCTGGCTATAGGATCATTTTAAGAAGTGACTTTCTGCTCCTATTAGCTGACTGATTTTACTCTACCTCCTGGTCCAGAAGCATGTCACCAGACCAGGCTCCCAAAATGTGTATTTAAAGGATACAATTTATTTCCAGTGTTTATATTCCAGTCAAAGCTTTAAAAAAAAAAAAAAGAGTAAAACTATAAAAAAAATTGGAGCCATGGCTGTTTACCTCTCTTCAGCAGAAGTAGTCATCAAGGCAAATATTTACTGTTTGGGTTGTTGAACATAGATGTGTGGACAGAAGTTTAATATCCATGCAATCTGTTTCCAGTGCATTAGCCATTATATTACAAACAACAAACAAGATTCTTTCTTATTTAAAATGTGTTCCACATGCTCAGAATCAATCTTGATCAACAGACTGCAGTATAATTTGGTGGTTCAGAGATGAGAAGATTATGAACACATTTCAATTAAAAAACAAATTCAGAGAAGACAACTCATATGGATTATGAATCTAACTATGCTTCTGAAAAATATGTAGGAGTCCTCCAAGTCAACTCTGAATAAAGAGTCTTGGTCTACTTTGCCAAACAATATAATTTAGATGACTTACTTTTGGAGAAATTAAGACAACCCTCTGTTTTTTATATAACAAATTCTTGAAATATATTAAAAAATTGAATATGCAAAAATAAAATGATCTATGTTTAATTCTAGCTCCACCAATTAAAAAATCTTAAATTATTTGACATCTTTGATTCATACATTTAGTTAGTCAACAGTTATTTATTGTTTGCCTATTATGGGTCAGACTCTGCTCTAAGTTCTGGGAATACAGAAGTCAACAAAAGACACTACAGTCCCTACCTTCACACTTTTAAATGATGGAGTTAATAAAGGGGACTGAAGACAAGTATGTAGTATATTAGAACATGAGAAATGTTAGAAAAAAAATAAAGCATAGAGTAGAATATGAATTATTGAGGGGTGACATTTTAGATGGGGCCAGATGAGGTGTCACTAAGAAGATGACTTTGCGTGATGACTTGAAGGAAGGGAGAGAGTAAGTCAGGCAAATATGTATTCAGAGAAAGGGCCTTCCAGGAGTGGCAAGAGCAAGGCTCTGAGGCAAGACTTTGCCTAACAGAGGAGAGGTTCAGACAGCAGTGCAGAGAGATGAAGGGCAAGTGGCAGATGAGGTCAGGGAAGTAATGGTGGGGGAGGGGGCCAGACCATGAAGTCCTTTTAGTTCATAGCAAGAACCTTAGAGAAAATGAGAAGTTATTGGAGTACTTTGAGAAGAGAAGTGATATCATCTGGCTTACATTTGATAGTAATAATAATAATTCTCTCCCATAGGTTTACTATAAAGATTAAATAAGATAATTGATGTAAAATGCTTCCCATGGAGTACGGCAAAGGGTAAACATAAAATATTCACTGCTGTGATTATTTTTGTTATGTACACAAAGATTAGGAAAGCATAATCAAAAATGAAAGTCATAGCACAATATTATAGATGTTTCTTATTTTTTTTTATTTTGCTTTTATCCTTCAAAAATTAAAACAACCTAAAGGGAGAAAGAGAAATAACAAGGAGATGCTTTGGTTCAAAGATCAAGTGAAGACAATCTCTGAAACAATAAAGTCTCATTTTTTAGAAAAAAGGGGGATAAACAATGCTGAAAGTACAAAAGAGAGGGAAATTAAATTTCCCAGGTAAATCTCACAATACTCTAAGCAAGAAATAATTGGAAATCTTTTTGAAGTAATTTGAATTGATGTTTCTTCCAACTTCAGGTCAGAAAGTACTATCAAAAGATGTTTGGATGACTTTTGACAAAGAGTTATGCTTAATAAATATAAAGAATTTATTGTAAATAGATTCCAAGAAAGCAAAGGCCTCCCTGCTGGCCTCCCTGCTGGCTGAGCAAGGTTACTGAAATAAAATAAAGCAAAGCAAAAGGTACTATTGCCTACTTAAGCATTCTGGCATAAAAATTAATGCAGTAGCTGGACTTCAGAGGAAAAAAATAAACAAATCATACTCAAAACATCATGAGAAGCAAAGAACATCATATTTTTTCCCAGTAAATCGTGGCAGGTGTACAATAGGCACAAATGATGTAAAGAACGGAGAAGAATTTATGATTTGAACTTTCAGAGAACGTTGCAGGATCTTATTTTATGCAGAGCCCAAGGAAGAGTATGTTGTATCTTTCATTTTTATATCATTTTATGTATTTCACTCTTTTAAAAAGCATTTATTGATTACCTATTGTGTGCAAGGAGCTGTGGAAAATAGAAAAGTGTGTAAGACACGGTGCTTGCCTCCTAAGAAACTCACATATGGCCAAGGGCAAGATGCAGACTGTATTTCGTTGAATATAAGACACCATCAATTTAAGTTAAACCAAAGTAATAAGTTTACGAAAAAGAAAAGAAAATCATTAACTATATATAGAGTTTTTAAAGATAAATTTCAATTTCAGAAACATTAAAATTTGAAAAAAATGTACACTTTAATACATAAAATCAGGTATATAAATACCTACCCAAGAAGAAGCATGTGGTAAGTGTCAAGGATGCCTTTTGAAAGAACAGGGTTCCACGGGAGCACAACGAAAAAAATGCATTAATTACTACCGTGTCAGAGGGGTTAGTAAACCCAGATGCTGTTAATATTTCAGCTGGGCTTTAGAAAAAAGGTGATAGAAATTCTGTAATGGAAATGGTGGGTAAAAACATGTATTCCAGTCCCGTGGAAATGGCGGGTAAGAAATGCACTCCAGGCAGATGAAATAGCACATGCAGAGGTGCAGAGGAGAAGTTACTTTGCACAGGAGAACAGCTATAAATTCAGACTGACCAAAACACGGTTCATATTAGACTCCGTTGCAGAGGACTTTAAATGCTAAATAAATGATTGTAAACATTGCCCTGCCAGAGACCAGAAAATTTTCAAGGAAAGAACAATTGCTCTTATATGCGTGGTTTAGGAAGATTAAGAAAACAGCTCAGCTATAGAGTGAGAGACCAGTAAGCAACTTTTCATAATAGTCTAGACAAGAGCCTGAACTAGGGAGTCTACAAGGTGGGCAGAAAAGAAATGAATGTGTCCCTCCCTTTACAGTGCTTTTACTTACATGAGCATATATGATACACAATAATGTGACACGAAAAGAAGAAGAATTATTATTCACGTTCAGATGAAGAAGCTGAGTAGCAAATGTGACTTTTTTTTTTCACTATATCTGGGTAAAGACAGAATCAGCCATAGAAAGTAATTCTGCTGCCTCAGAGGGCAGATCTGTTGTTTTCTTCCCAGAACATCATCTACCTCTTGTGTAGATTTCTGATCAAGAACTGAAGAATGAACGTTTAAGGATATATTGGATATCACATTTTGAAAGATAAAAGCATTATAGAACAAAGCATGCAGTACTTCCCCCCCCCAAAAAAAAATGACTATGGTGACTCAGCAGTTCAATGTCATTCAGTTGCTGACTTTTTTTAGTGACTGTGTTTTCAAAGGCATTATCTCCATACCCAGCCTGTGGCCATGTGATCAGGTTAATTAATGTTGATGGCTGGTGATTACATGGGATGAATGCTTTTACAAAATTTTTGCTACTTCTTTAAGCAAAATCAAGTTTAGGGTGCCCTGCTAATTCCACATTCCTATTTCAAAAAATATATTTCTGAAAGAGATGGGACATGCACACATCATCAAAAGAAATTTCACTTAATGCTAATAGACTAATTACCAATCAAAATGGACTAAATTCCACCAGCTTCACTTGGATACTGAACATTGATTCTCGATTTCCAAAAAACTCCTTCCTTAGATGCCTTGGTACAGTAGTTCAAAAACAATGCTCTTGGGGCAAAGGGAAAACTCCCCCTTCACCCTTGGAAGTTTTGCTGAAAAGTCAACTCGCAATAAAGCAGATTAATAAAAGAAAAATTATCAAATGCATTTAACGTGTATACACAAGCATTCTACTCCCCAGTGGGTCCAAAGGTTATATGTACTTCTGATAAAATGAATTATCAGAGGGGAGAAAGAGGAATTCTGTTGAGGGACAATAAAGAATTACTAGGGAGGATAAATGGATGGGGAACAAAAATTAACTGATAAGTAGTTCTCTTTGGAATCTAAATGAGTCTGAGTGGTGGCACATTATCTTACAGATTAGTTTTTATCTTTAAAGACCATAATAGCTTACATTTGTTAATACATTCCATGTCACAGTCTTTCCCAAGCAATCAATTTCTAACTTTCAAAATAGTTACAATATATTAATGTTGCTATTAAGCACATATGAAAACCATGTGATCTTTTGTGACTGGCATCTTTTAAGATTATGCATGGTGTGGTGGGTATCAGCAGTGTGTTCCTTTGTATTGCTGAGTGATATAAGAAGATTGGAAATGAAGGAATAATTCTGACCACAAGTGGGATTTTTCAGTCATGAAAATTATTCTTGATTAGTGACTATTTACATATATGTCACCAAAACTTGGTACTTGGCCCCAAGCCTGAATCAATGAGAAGAAAGAGGACAAGGGGTTTGAGGAAAAAAGGGAAGAGAAGTTTGTGAATTTGCCAGCAAGTGAGGAGAGCAGCAGACTATCATCTCAAAAGACCACCATCCTGCCTTCAAGCAGAAAAACAGGGCTTTTTAAAGGGGGAGAGGGGTTGGCGGTTGGGCTCAGGTCTACGTGATCAGTGTCACATGTCGCAGCTTTTGGCTATTGTTGCTTAACTATGATGAGTGGTTTCGGTTTTGGGTTGTCACAACCTTATCTCGGGCAATGATGATCTTGTGACCCTTGTCCAGACGATTCCATTGAGCCATCCCCTGTTGTTTAAGATAATAGAAAACACATAGCAAAGAACATTTTTCTGCCCCTTTGATTACTGGCCTCAGGACGGAATACAAATTTTAATTCCCAAAAAGGAGGTTGGGGGGAATTAAAAAACAATTTGTAAAACATTTCATTCGCCTTTTCTCAGGCCTTTACCTCTGTTACATATATATTACATATATATGCTACAAAGTTCATTTATGGTTTCGAGATTATTCTATTTGTAGTTATAAGGCTTATGTTGTTATTTTATTGGCTTTGAGCAACTGCTCCATGTTTAATGCCTCCCCAAAAGAGTTTTGTTCAATGAAGAAAAGAACACAAAGGTCTCCTTTTTTGTCAAATTCTTTGCAGGATGGATGTTTTATATTATTGTATTAGTGATGAACGTACTCCACTTCTCTGGTAAAACACTTTAGATGCTCCATTATTATTCTAGTGAACCAAACACAAATATTTCATAGAAATTTGGTATAAATTCTAAATTTCATCAGAGTGTATGTTAGAAAAAAATATTCTAAAGCAAGTCTCCACAAACATTTTCTGGAAAGAGCCAGACAGTAAATAGTTTAGGCTTTGTGAGCCATATGATGTCTGTGGCAATTACTGAACTCTACCATTACGGCATGAAAACAGCCACAGACAACACTTAAACAAATGAGCATGGCTATGTTCCAATAAAACTATATTTATACAAACAGGCAATTAACAATAATGAAATACCACTACATACCTATTAGCATGGCTAAAATCCAAAACACTGTCAAAATTAAATGCTGGTAAGATTATGAAGCAACAGGAACTCTCAGTCCTTACTGGTGGGAATACAAAATGGTACCACCACTTTGGAAGATATTAATGTCTTGGTAGTTTCTTACAAAACTAAGTGTAGTATTATTATACCAAATGATCCAAGAACAGTGCAACTAGATATTTACTCAAATGAGTTAAAAACTTATGCCCACACAAAAACCTGCACATGGGTGTTCATAGCAGCTTTATTCATAATTATCAACAACCAGAGGAAACCAAGATAAAAAATCTGTGGTATAGCCACACAAGGGGATATTATTCAGCAATTAAAAGAAATGTGCTATCAAATCATGACAAAACATGGAGGAACATTAAATGCATATTACTAAGTGAAATAAGCCAGTCTGAAAAGGCTACATATGATATGATTCAAACTATATGACATTCTGCAAAAGGGAAAACTATAAAGACAATAAAAAAGATCAGTGGTTTCCAGGGGTTCAGGATATGGAAGGGAAGTCGAACAGATGAAGCACAGGAGAATTTTATGGCAGTGGAAGTATTCCATATAATAACTGTAATGCCATGTATGTGACATTATACATTAGGTAAGATGCACATGTTGGGAAGGGAAACTTCCCTCTCACCTCAGAAGTTTTGCAATAAAGCAGATTAATAAGAGAAAGAAATGTATTTACCATGTGCACAGGGACAATCATAGAGTGATTACCCAATATCCGAGTGAGGTCCAGAAATTTATATACCCTCCTTTCTGGAGCAGGGAGGGAGATGAGGAATGTAGGTAATTCTGTTTAGGGGCAATAAGTGGTTGCTAGGGAGGATGTGTAGATATTTAGGAGAATGAATAGATGGGGGGAAACAGATTGACTTGTAAATGATTCTCTTTGCAAATTAAATTAACTAGAGAGACAGGTATTATACTTAGAAAAACTTGGGCCAGGTCTGGTTGCATTCTTGATCATCTTTTCTGTAGTATATTGTTCATTGTTCTTTTGATGGGTCTGTTTTATATGAAGAAAGAAGGAAAGGTCCTTCCAAGGCCCGTTGATCTCTATGGACCTTTGATTCAAAATACTCTTTATACCAAGGAGTCATATTTTGGGGTGAAATTTCCTGAGCTCCTTCACACACAGGGTATAGCATAAAGAATGCACCCTAATGTGAACTATGGATATCGGTTAATAATACATCAATATGGTTCATCAATTTTAACAAATGTACTACACCAATGGAAGATGTCAATAATAATGGAAACTTTGATAGGAATGAGAGAGATTATATGGGAACTCTCTATAGTTTTTGTTCAATTTTTTTGTAAACGTAAAACTGATCTAAAAACAAAACAAAATAGAACAGAAAACTGGTGATGAGGCCTTATTTGGCCCATGGGCGATAGTTTGCTGATCCTTGTTCTAAAGAATGAAAACAGCATCCAAGAACACTTGGAATTTATAAAGCTGTCCTCGTGAATCTCACTAACTTTGTAGAAATGCATTCAATATGGCTTTCAGAATTTTGATTGGAAAAGCAGTCGTCTCCTAATAAGGCTCCTGCAAATTCCACCCATATTCTTATTTCTATAGCAGAAAGTTATCCATTACACCATCTTCTTTTCATACATGCCAACAGTGCAGCCTATCCTTCTTGCTCTAGCATAAGGGGACTTCTCTGCAACCCAGCAGAGCCCTATGCTGGGAAACCTAACATATCTTACCATGAGCACAAGCAGAGCTTAGGTTATATTTCACCTAGGCTGCTTGAAAATTCTCCATGTGATTGGATATTTTATGGCTCTCTTTAATAGTCTCATACTTTAGAAAATTTTATCTTCTAGAGTTTTCATGTGTTACATTACCATTAGTAACACAGGAATTAAGCCTAGCATTTTTTGCAAAAGTGTTATAAACTTAACTTTCCTCAATCTTTTTTTTTTTTTTCCTGAAACAGAGTCTCGCTTTGTTGCCCGGGCTAGGGTAAGTGCCGTGGCATCAGCCTAGCTCACAGCAACCTCAAACTCCTGGGCTCAAGCGATCCTCCTGCCTCAGCCTCCCAAGTAGCTGGGACTACAGGCATGTGCCACCATGCCCGGCTAATTTTTTATATATATATTTTAAATATATATTTTATATATATATTTAAAATATACATATATATATATATATATTTTAGTTGTCCAGCTACTTTCTTTCTATTTTTTTAGTAGAGACGGGGTCTCACTCTTGCTCAGGCTGGTCTTGAACTCCTGAGCTCAAACGATCCACCAGCCTCGGCCTCCCAGAGTGCTAGGATTACAGGCATGAGCCACCGTGCCCTACTTTCCTCAATCTTTAAGGATATGCACAGTAGGAATGATTATTACATTTTAAGATACTAACTGAATTAGTTTTACTCAAAATGATACATGTATTCTTGGTAACAAT